>JAPDFK010000402.1:0-38494 GCA_027569635.1 Lasiosphaeriaceae sp. G1095 | reverse complement strand
CCCCCCCCCCCCCCCCCCCCCCCCCCCCCCCCCCCCCCCCCCCCCCCCCCCCCCCCCCCCCCCCCCCCCCCCCCCCCCCCCCCCCCCCCCCCCCCCCCCCCCCCCCCCCCCCCCCCCCCCCCGACCCATGTGAGCGGACGACTGTCTTTTTGGAGGCTCAATGACCTGCATAAGGACCCTGCAGAGGGTAGAAGGGCAAATTAGGCCCAACGAATATGTAAATTGCAGCTTTTTGTCAAGGAGAGAGACCAAAATGAAGACCCAGGGCATAGTCCCAGGCAAAATCGAACTCACCAGATGCTCAACGCGGCCGCTTGCTGAGACTCTTGGAAAACTGAGAATGGCCTCACGAGATCCGGAGGCCTGGAGGTTGTTCATACACAGCCTACTTCTGAAGTATATAAGTTCTTGTTGCCATTTTGTTTTGGTTTCTCTTTCCCCCCCATGTACCTCGTGCACTTATCGAGTCACAAGCGTTCCATAACTCCTATTCATCATCTCCAAAATCAACCCGCCATCCCACGTCTGGTCAACAGCCAAACAGACGTGCAACACAGCAACACAGCAAGCAATTTGAATGACACGGCCGCTATGTCTGACCGTTTATTCTTCTCTGGAAGGAATCCCTTCCGTGACTCGCCTTCGGGCGGGTGGTCTCCTTTACAAAGTGGCACAAGCCGCTACCTCAACGACTCTTCCTTCAGCCGACCTCTCTTTTCTCGGTTTTCTTCCTCTATCAGCCACCCGTCTCCAATCCTGGGGCCGGCGTTTTCTCTCCAACGACCTTCCTCCACCGTCCCCTTTTCCTTCTTCAGAGAGACACCCTCCTATCAGCCCTCCTACTCAAGTCAACGGCCATCAGCCCCAAGCTGGGAGGATGTGCGTAGGTTCTCTGGAGCACCAGCACCCCGTCGAGCCTCCCGCCATTACAAAGACTCCTCAGGCTGGGCGGATTCTGCATCGAGATCGCCTTCCTCCGCGTCAAATTTCCGGAGGTCTAACGCACCATCGCCGTCATCCTTTGGCGGCAGCCCGCGGCGCTCATCCCAACTATTCAATGGCATCGACGACATATTAGCAAACGCCTCCAGCTACTCCCCCCGACGACGTGACAAACGACACTCTTCGTCCTACCGACTCAAAGACTACGGCGACAACAACGACGGCGTCGGCCACTTGGGCCGCAACGCCGCGCTGGGAGAAGGCATCGACTTTTTGCGGTGGCAAGAAGACACCCGGCGGCCACGCCGCCGCAGCCGCGAGGAGGACGACCTCAACGGCGAGTATTGTGCCAGTCCCAAAACCCGGCGACGCGGATCCTCCTACTCCACCCCGCATGAAACACTGCCCACATCAATCCCTCGGCGGCTTGTAGTGGACGAGGCAGCAGAAAGGGACAGGGAGAGATCGCGGCGCTCCTCGCGGCGCCCGATATTATCACCATCATCATACTATGGCGACGGCGGCGGCGAGGACGATATTTACAGAGAACCACCTCGTCGCAGGAGGCCAAGGGACGACGCCGGCGGTTCTGGCACTGACCCTTGCGGCGTCAGGTTGAGAAGTACGCGGACACGAACCTGAGCTAAGAATCAAGGCTCGACAACAAACATGACCAGCGGGTTGGCGGCCACTTTGCGATCGTTCGTCAAAGCAAACAGTGTGGTCATTCTTTTTCTTCAGTGGTGGATTAAGTTCTTTTATCATTTGTTCTTTTCTTTTGGTCTAGCATTAAGTACTGGGCTGGGGTGAGCGTTGCTTTTGGATACCTCTATACCTTTGCATTTGGGGAAAGAGCACAGACTGCACTCGCATCATTGGGATTGGATTACGGCTGGGTTGGATATAAACTTTCTTCTTTCTTTCTTTCTTTCTTTCATGTTTTGCAGTCGGCGGTGGAGAAAGAATATGAAGAACCTCACGGTTCTGTCTTGGATTCGGGGTAGATAGCTTAAATGGTTTGCAATCGAAATTTCGATCGCCCCAACACTGTTCCAGAATCTCTGTGCCTCGTGTCGCAGAATCGCCATCTCAAGTTTGAATTCTTATCGCTTCAGACGAACCACGCCGAGATGGTATTAACCGTTATCGATTGTCAGTGAAAGCCACTTGGCATTTACTGAACAACTAGTGAAAGCGTGTCATTTTATTTGGCGTGATAATTACTGACTGCCAGTGGGCTGCTCGCATGAGTGACATGTTATGGGGTTTCTCCCTTGGAAATTTACTAAGACTCAATCTCGACCTTGATGTTAATTAACCTGAGGCGATCCAGTGCTTGATTTGAACTCTTCATTCATGCACCGCCCTCGCGGTCATATTTAATAATAATCTCCCTGACTCCCTGATTCGACATTGTTAGCCACTGATTCAGACCTAGGAAACTCAACATCATTAGCCGGGAGAAGGTGAGTGGTTTTCAACATTAAAGAGCAAGAACTTTGACGAACTTAATTGGAAGCTTCCATGGCATGGATTACGTCCACTGGAAGGAGAAGGGACACAAGTTGGATTTCTGCTAGTCTAGGCATATATTCTCTAACCATGCATGGGATTGGGAGAAAGGCAAGAGCCAACATTTGGGGTCGAGGTGATCGGTCCCCAAAGATTGAGGCTCGTAACTTCCATATTTGTCTCGGGCTCGGCCCTGGCGCAGCGCAGCCTCTGAGCCTGCAGATATGCAGATATCCGAGGTTATAAGCAGAACCTTCCCTTGGGGCTCCTATTGCCTTTCTTTTCCATTGCCTTCCGTCCTGGACTTTACGCGGCTGCTCCGCGGCAATAGATTTCCATTGAATGGAAGTTGGCCACTGCAATTCTCCCCAAACAACCAACCGAGCCTGTTTGCCATTCTCCAAAAGTATCAGTGGTAACTATTCCAGCACTCGCTAAACCCACATTGATTGCCATTTCTTTTGGCATTGCTATTATTCTACCTTTATTGAGTATTCACCGTCATTATGGTCACGATAGAACACCACGAACAACCTTACTTCAGGTTATCCTCGCTGGAATTTCTTCAAGCTACGACGGCGTACTGGCAGCGTGCGCGGCTGGTTCGGCCGCCTACTGAACTCGTCTCGCCCAAGTCCAATATACGAGGCAATATTAACCCCAATCCCTGGATAAATCTCTTCAGCGCGGGCATCGAATTGACAGATGACAACAAATGGGAAGTCGAAGAGTCCTACGATAAGTTCTTTCGCCGCATTGAAGACTCGAAATCCAAGTCCGAGTCATGTTCTGATACCTTCAATGAAGTATTAATGGATCGAGCTTGGGAGCGGAGATGGAAGCTCCTCCAACAGCGCGAGATCGAAAAGGAATGGGTCTACGGACGAGTGGCATGTCCCTGGTGCATGGAAATCCACTCGTGTGCATCCGAGACCAAGTGTCTCTATCATCCTTGCGCTCACGGCGGCGTTTCAATACCTGTCCATCACAACTTGGTGCGTGGCTGGGCGATGCGACTGGCCCGCGGCTATTTGTTTGATCAACTTCCGCTTACCAGCATTCGCACTGGCTTCCTACACACGGATCATTTCAGGGTTATGACGGAAGGCAGTCTCCGCATGATCAACGGTAGACTCCTCCATGATTGCCTTATCACAGTCGCCCCGTTTCCCAAAGGCGAGGCCATCCGCGAATCTATTAGGTGGCTTGCGCACATACTGGAGTATCCAGGCCAAGATTATGCTGGCATATGTCCTCACAAGGATTGGAATCGGCCGGACGAGAACCCAGAACCACTTCTTCGTCTCGACACGATACAATGTGTATTGAGAGCGGGCCTTGATTCTGAAAATTCACAGCCAGGAGCCGACTTCGACCATGGCAAGGTTGAATGGGATGTGTTTTACGACAATCCTGCCAGGCTGTGGGACCTTCTCGCCATAACGCCCCCAACAAGTATGCCCCCAACATTGCGCAGTTGCAACCAGTGTGCCACGGACTATGTACTCACGGGGGGGAAGACCGACAAGTTGCGACATGTCCTCCGCCTGCGGGTATTCAAGGATTTGGGTGGTTTCGGCAGCATGCACCGTCGGAAGTGGGAAGGCCACAAAACAAAGCCATCGCCCTCGGGTTCTACACAGTGGCGTCGCTATTGCCCTCCCGGGGATGTTGTGAGATTGTTTGGCTATAAGCCTTTTTTCCATGCCGAGTGTTATAGCGAGATGATGGCTTTGCTGCCAATTGATGAAAAGATCTGTCCGGAGTTGTTGGATTCAGCCGACGAGGGAGAGAAAAGAACAGGGGCTGAGACTTTGACGAGCATGGTGCAGCAGGCCATAGATGAGCAGCAGGCCATTAATGAGCAAAAAAGCATGGATGAACAACAAGCCACGGATGAGCAGCATGCCACTGACCAGCAAAAGGCCACGGAGGAGCAGCAGGGTACGGTAGAGCAAGATTCCACGGATGAACAGCAAACCGTAGACCAGCAGCGTGATACAGACCAGCAGAAGGCCAAGGAGCAGAAGACCACTGAGGAGCAGCAAACCGCGGATAAACAGCAGGCCACGGATGAACAGAAGACCGCAAATGAGCATGAGGCCAAGGAGCAGAAGATGGCGGAGGAGAAGCAGGCAGACGGGAACGATGACTCAGAGACGCTGCGAGGCAGCGACAGTGAGCAAGCTTCGGAGGCACCAGAGTCCACCAAGAGCGAAAAGGCCACAGAGATACCAGAGGAGATCACAGAAGGGACAGAGGCCGCAAAAAGATTGGAGATTGATGGAAGCGAGCAAGCCAATAAATCGCTGGAGGTCTACGAGAGCGAGCAGGTCAAGAAGTCGTTGAAGGTCCACGAGAGCGAGCAGGTAAAGAATTCGCTGGAGGTTGACGAAAGCAGCCAGGTCAAGGAGTTGGCAGAGATTGACGAAAGCGAGTACGGCAAGGGTTCATTGGAAGTCAACGTAAGCAGGCAGGTCAAGGAATCGGCGGAGGCGGGCGAAAGCGAGCAGGCCCGGGAGTTGTCGGAGGTTATAAAGTCCACGGTGTCCGACAAAAGCAAGCAGGCCGAGGGTTCGTCAGAGGCTGCAGAACTTTCAGACTCCAACAAGAACGAACAACCCCCGAGGTCGTCAGAGGTTACAGAGCGGTGCATCATGGGCTCCTCCGCGGGAAGCCTCGGAGGTGCAGCCCCAGGCAACGATAAAGATGACAAAACAGCACAAAGCGTTATGTTGAAGTAATTAGATAGGTATGAACATTACCCGGAGCGAACATAATTTCAAGGGAGCCGGTGCTATGGTTGATATGATATTTGCGTCTCTCCCTTTCGCCCTGAGAACAGACTTGGTGACTGGGAACAATGAACTGCCATTTCCTCGCTCAGAGTGAGAAAGTTTAATTAAAGCAATCAGGACGAATATGGCCGTCCAAGCGGTTGACAAAATAAAAGGCACTGCAAAAAGCCTTGGCAAGCCACACCACTAACAGATGCACTAACAATTCCACCACTTTCGATGAGACTAAACATCAAATTGAGAATTGTTGAAGGGCTGTAAAACAGTATATTCGTACGAATCTTCACCTTGGATCAGATGTTAGGCAATTAGTTTTGGAGGGATGGAGACGAATTAGTTAGGGGACGATTAACGGGTATGGATTCTATGGTAAGGAGGATGGAAGATGTGTTAGCAGGTTGGCAGGGGATGGTCAAATGACTGGATTGTAGTACAAAGTAAATACTTCCATTTATATGGAGAATTGGCCTTGAGAATAAGTAGCTCTAAGTAATGAGTGCCTTTTATTTTGTCAACCGCTTGCCGTCCAAATAAATCTACTCAAGTTCAAGGTTGAGTATCTGTGATGCTGATCGGATACGCGGGATCCATGGGGCAGATCATGTGTGGCTATTGGTTCCATTTTGGCCTCTCCCAAACTCCTGAACAAAACAATAACAGAGGGCAGCGCGGGTTCATTCTGGGGCAACGGCAGGATACCATTGGCTGTTCTGAAAGTTGTAGTGGGGCAATATGCAATGCGCACCAATACCCACTCAAGCCACTGCACTGTCTCCAATGGCAAGTTCGTGCGACCCCATCGACTGCAGTGCCTTGCAGCGCCAGATCAAAAGCCACATTCGGCACTAGTGAGCATATGTGCCCCAGTTCAGTTGTTTTGTTAGTAAAGTAGATTCATCTATGTATCTCCGCGTGCATTACCAATATTATCGCGCTCTCTTCGAATTCAAATAGCCTGGGATTAGTTATACTATTTAATCAAAGAGGAGAGTTACGCGCATACCCGCGCAGGTGAATTATACGGGGCTGAAAATCGGTCAACCACCAAGAGCAAAAATGGTGGTGTGCACACCTGCTCACTAATAGCGCCGAAAAAGTGGCTTTTGATCTGGCATTTGCAAGCCATAACGTCAGCATCTTAATTATTACAACAACCCTGGCTTTAGTGATTGATCCCCCCGCCTTCAATTTAACTGCTGACATCGAATTGTGTTGACGATGATATCCTGATATCCGCACATGATCTTTCTTGGCTGCTCGGGACTGTATACACATCGAAACTAAACAAGTTGAAAGGGATGGATGCGCCGCCATGGCTACCAATTCCTCCCCAAGACACGGACATTCTTGGCAGCTCTCCACTGCCCTGATCTGGGGGACCTTGGGGGGGGGGAAGGAGGGGAATCCAGATCCCTCCCCTCGCTCGCTCGGGAAACACGCGACCGAGTCCAAGTCCCTCTATTCAGGCAAATCAAATCAATCCCACCCAACACCCATTCCCGACCCCGTTCCCGTTCCTACTTGTCAACAAAACATTGGACAACCAAGACCATTTGGCGGCGAAACGATAACGACTAAATACGAACCATCTCCCCTTTCCACATTACTACTACAACAGCATCCCCACACCAATAACGCAATTCGACATCCCGAACAGATACCTCCCTGACCTGCCAACCTGCCTAGTATAGCCCAGCATGGTGTCGACGCGCTCCTCGTCGGCGGCCATCATGACGCCAGCCCCCAAGCTCAAAACCGAATCCTTCTCCCCCTCCTCGTCCTCTCCTCCACCGACGATGACAGCGGCGCCACCCACAACCATCACCAAGACGCGCCGACGGCCCGCCGCCTCGCAACAGCAGCAGCAGCAAAAAGGCTGGTCACATGCCCCCTCGACCGCCACGCTGCTCTGGCTCGCCGTCTCGTTGCCGCTCGTGGCATGGGACACGGGCTACGTGCTGCTGCGCCCGCGCACCATGCCCGGCGGCAGCCTGCACTGGCCGCTCTACGTGCCCTACAAGCTCTACGGCGAGGTCGACCACATCTACGGCTTCAAGCAGTGGAACCTGGGCAACGGGTTCACCGCTGCGCAGGGGTTCATGAACGTGGTTGAGTCGCTGCTGTATTTCGTATACCTGGGGATCTGGTACCGCAATGCGCAGAAGCCCGCGCCGGCGCTTGCGGGGAAGAAGAACCCCAATGGGTCTACTTCCGGGGGAGGAGGTGCAAGGTCGTCCAGGACTGTTGGGAGCGGAAGGCGGGCGGCGGTGACGGGACGCGCTGCTGCGCTGGCGGTGCTTGTTGGGTTTAGTGCCGCCGTGATGACGGTTAGCAAGACGTTGCTGTACTGTGAGTTTTTTCTCCCTTCTTTTCCTCTCTTCACTTCTTGCGCACGCGCGCCAAGTAGCTGGTAGCTGACTCATATGGTCTGGGCGTAGGGTTGAACGAGTCGTTTTCGGGATTCGACAACATCGGACACAACTCGGCCTTGCGACTCGTCTTTCTGTGGATAATTCCCAAGTAAGGACTCAACTCTCCCCTTCTCCCCCCTTAAACAAAAACAAAAACAAACTGGCCTGAACTAACACAACTTTCCTTCAACAGCGGCGCATGGCTCGTCGTACCTTCGTACTTGATCTACGTCTTTGGTGCCGAGATTGTCCACGGGCTGACCAAAGCCTCGGGCCCAACGCCGCGCAGCGCAAAGGTTGATTGAAGAAGCAATATGTCCAAGTTAAAGATGCGGATATTGCGCTCCGTCGCGCGAGCAAACAGGGAGTGGGGAAAATTAAAAGAAGCTGGCCTTTTGTCTTTTTTTTTTCTTCGTGTTATTGCAAAAGTGTGTATCTACATTTAATATTCCCTGTATATACATATCATCATGGTTTATTCCAGATGCAAGGTGGTTACGTTACGTTTGGCATGGATAATAATGGACTTGACACGAGGAACGAGGCGGCTATCGGGAATCTTTTTTTAGTCTTCTTCAGGAAATGACATATTTATACCCCACGAAACATCGATATTGTTCGTCACTTTGTTCCAGGCGTTCCTTTCCTCTCCCCCGTACTTGCAAAACTTTTGCACTTGCGCCGATTTAGGGCTCTTCAGCTGTCATATCAAGCAAATTGTCCGAATCTCGCTTGGAAACAATATACCTCTCTTCGTCACCACGACTGATCACCAAGTCTGCCGACGAGACCCACAAATTGGCAATAGATGGTTTATAGGCAATCAAGAGGAGGCATAACCGGAATCTTCATTATAAGGTGATATAGATCTAGAAAGTGGTGCGTTAGACAATAAAGAGGCAAACGAAAATGTTCAAATTGCATCGTTTTCCAAAACATCCCCCTTTTCTCCCACATTGCGCCTATCCACGTCATCATCCCCCTTCGCCCAGGCTGAATATGACATGACTAAATAACCTACACAAAGAATATATATATATATATAACTATATATAGTTATATATAGAGCGGGTATCAAAAAGAGCAAGGAAAACCACCACTTGACCATGCCTGAGATGGATGGTTCAAAACATTCACGTCGGACGCATTGACATGTCCTTTAGCCCACCAATGTCCGAAAACTGGTCCCAGACGTCCCCAATCTTCCCTCTAGCCCTGCCCGGCGGCATAAAGGAGTCTACCTCAGACACAGTATCATCATGTGACCCCTCTCCCTCATTGATGGCACTTGCTGTAGGATCAACGTTCGACACATCAATCAATTTCCCGCCAACGTCTGGAGTGATCGTTAACTGCGCCGTGTCGCAACCTTTCTGGATATTGAGTGGATCAGGGTGCAGTTCATTCAGCTTCCTCCGGCTGTTCTTCCGTGGCAGAGCCGGCGGAAATTCATCCAGTGCGAGTCCCAAATCGACTTTGGGGGACCGCCCTGATTTCCGCCGTAGGGGGGTAGCGGGAACGATTTCTGGCGCGCTCAAATCGTCTCCAGGGTCCGTGTATTGGCAAGCAGCTTGGGTCTTCCATGAAGAGGGGCTGCCGCATTCGACAATGCTCGTCGCCGTAGTGGGAGCTGTAGACACAGTAGAGACGGCAGAGAAGTTCGAGAATCTGCTGGCGGAGCTGCCGGCGCTATTAGTAGATGATGTCGATGCCGTTGAAGCTGAGCGGACGGCAAGTGGTTGGGGTTTGAGATCCTCACATGGCTCCTGCAGCCGATTGCCCTCTGTCGTGTTTACGTTTGTTGCTTCTGTTGCTCTGGTGGTCACACCAAGCGTCGGTTCTGGGTTCTCGGGAAGGACGTCGTTAGTGCCGTTGCCGTAGCCTTGGACTATGATCTCCTGGTAGGGCAAACGGTTGGCGGTTTCCGATGCCGTCCCCACGGCCGCGCTGCTGCTGCTGGGAGTATTATTGCTTGAAGTGCTGCTGAGATTGGTGTTGGAGGTAGTGCTGTTGGTGTTATCGGGAGTTGTTGATAGACGCAGTGAGTGCCGTAAGGTGGTGTTTAATCTGCGCACACGGGGAGGAATGACCGGTGGTTGACAGAGGCGGCTTTTCTTTGCAGTCGCGCGGGGCTTTTTCTGGCGTTTTAAACTAAAGTAATCGACGTCTGGCTCGACCACAAAAGCGGCTGGGGTTTGCGGCAAGTCGGGGGACAAGGCTGGGGTCACTGGTAGGGCCGGATTCGGTGACGAGATGCTGTGGTTTCGTTGCAACGAGTCTCTCCTGCGGGTGGAGACTTGGCGCCGTCCTTCTCTCCATGGCGGCAGATACGACGTGTTGATCGTGATATTGTAATGAATGTCATCTATATCCTGACACTCTTTTGGATCGTCAGTGCAGCTAAGCAGAACCTGGTAGATGGAGTATACAAGAATCCAGCGGATCTTGCGGGCATCCACCTGCGAGAGCTTTTCGTGTCTGTCAGTCTTGAGAGGCGACATGAGAGAATCCTCTTCGAATTTCCGATAAGCGACAACGAGCGGGTTCGCCAAAAGATTAGGATCGTGACTGTTTGTTGCTTGCCGGAGCGCCGCATGAGCAATGAGCCTTTGGTCTGGCTTGAGCTTGTCAGGTTTGTTGAGCCAGGACATGCGGCGTGAATGCGGGGATGGAGCTATCGCTGGAAGCAGTGGCAAGGGGTGAGGCAATGGCAGGTATTTGTTGCGGAGGTCGAAGCCATGAACGCTTTGCAATGTGCAGATCCCGCCTTGAGCAAGGACAGGCATGTTTTTGGACACAGTGAAGTCCTCATCAACCAGATACCCGTAAAGCGCCTCCAGGTCATCTCGCATCATGCAGTAAACGTCGCGCTCAAAGATGAGGCTCCGGTTATCGATAGACACGGGCGGATAATACCCCAGCCTATTGGAGAAAAAGGCGAGGAGAAAAGTGCGGAAATGCTCTAGGTGGGCTCGCCCATCTTCCGTCAATCCAATGTGCGCCTCGGAAAGATCGTCCTCCAAGAAATTCCGGAGCATAACGCCAGCGTGCCCAAGTTTGAGGTCCATCTCCGCCCTGACTTGTCGGATGAGTTTTCTTGTCACCGAGGTGATGATCTGTGCTAGCTGTTAGTTCGGTTCCTCTCACACACAGTCATAGTTGGAAAAGGAAACGTACCTGGTATTCGGGTGCGGTAAACAACTTGTTGGCCATGCCAACACAATGGGCAAACGCGTCGATGTAAAGGTCCCGAAACTGGAAGTTTTCGGCAAGATGAAGCAGGGCTAAGGCGTGGATGGGCTGATTTCCCATGTCGAGGTAGCCCTGCTCTTCCATGTAGCTCATCATGGTGTCCATATTATCTTCGCCAGGGCAGCGAAATTCCGCCATGCTGGCCAAAAGTTTAATGAGCGCTGATCCAAGATAATCCCCAACCACCGGTCTCCTGAACACCCAAGCAAACAGATTACGGACTGCCAAATGGTACTGCTTGGCTTCCTGCTTATTGTGCATGGGCGGAGGAGGGATGTACAAGTCAATCTTGCCATTGGGGTCGGTCTGGCTGAGGACGTCAAGTTGTCCTGGTTCAACGTAGGCGGAGGATGGGTTTAGGGGACCTTTAGCGACAAATCTTGCAACAAGCGGATGGCATTTGGCGAGAAGCAAGACATCGAATGGCACCTTGAATGCTGGTCCCCGGCGTGACTGCCCCTTTCCGTATAGATGCACGAAGCAGTTGCCATTGCAGTACCATAGCTCTGGATCCTGATATACAGATTAGCGAGTCTATCCTTGGTGTGCGTGGGGGCGCTCAACACCACTTGACCTACCCTTTCCAGGCTGTTCCAAGCAGTGCATGCTCTTTCGACGCCGTCCCATCTTTTTATTGTTGGCATTTCTGGAACGAAGCCCTCCATTAGGTCACTGAATCCCTTGGATTTCCAGGTTTGAGAACCATCTGACATGGCCCGGCGCCGGGTGGTTTTCTCGGCCGACGGGAGGTTGGACATGGCAGACTGTGGCCAGTCTGATCCATAACAGTTGGTTGGGCTTGCCATTGAGGCTGTCAGGGGAGTTCTCGCAGTTGTGCAGACGTCTAGCGCTCGTCGACAAGCCAGCTTGTTAGTATAGGTCGAGCCCCGGAGATCGAGGCACGGCAGATCTGAGCTGGGAGGGACCTCGATATCCAACCGGCCGTCCTTTGCCACCACCGAGGTCAGAATACTACGGTGGCCTGCTTTGCTCAGGCTCAGGCTCGGGTAGGAGCAGTCAGCGCCTAGAGGCAAGACCCGGGTGTTGGTCACGACCACGGGTGGGTTGAGTAACGCTGCCCATAGAGAGTGGTCCAGGAACGCGGCGTACGGATACTTCGGTTGGCGCCTGTCGTCCCACGGGAGCAGTCTGACACATGATGATGGAAAAGTTTCCGGCACTGGGCGCGTTGCGGGGAGAGCGCCATGTTTAAGACAAACTCGCGCAACGTCATGTTGGAGGCCCAATGCAAAATGGCAAAGGCTGATGTAAGTTATGCGGTTCCACGGTTCCAGTGTGCATCGTGGAGGGGTCTTTCTTCACCGCATTGCTGTTGTGGCATTTCTGGTCCAGTCCGGACTGCACGACGACCCGCCACTGAGGGGTCTTGAAGTCGCGGGCCAACCAGAGGTGCATATTTTGGCCCATGTCGACGGCTGAGCTGGCAGTCGGGCGTCCAGAACACCAAGCTGATGCTAGCCCACTGCAGTCCAGTCGATGATCAGAGCTGAGATATGCACCTTGAGGCATGCCGTCACATCACACAATCATCCGACAGGACAAATCCTAGGTACCCAGTTGGGTGGTTCGCTTGGAGCGGCATCGCTGCTGCCGTGATGCTATCTATCTGCTGTGTATCTTGCCACGGATAATGCATCTACTACGTAGTAAGGCATCATCGGGGCGCGAAGGTTCGGGGGGTTGCCGAGACTTCTGCGACTCTGCAGTTCTCGGCCATGGTACGCAGCCGGGAAGCTGGGCCGAAGGCAATCTGACGCTTTGATTCGCCGTCGGCATCTTTGACTGCAGCTGCAAGTGAAAGTCTCCACCCACCTCAACCAGCAACTTGGAAAAGTCATGGACAAAGAAAATGCTGGGACAGAGGTGGTGCCAGCATCAGGTGAAAGTTGGAGGTTCACCCACAACGTAAACCACTGATGGTCATGGAGGGGAAACTGGAAAGCATGCTCCGAAGGTCATCTTCCTATCAAGCATTCATTCACCCCCCACCTCACAATACCCCGCCGGCAGTGGCGTCTTTGGTTGAAGATCCAAGGCTGACGATAAAGCCGGCGCCGTGGGATTGATTATTGGACGGTGGTGGGGGTCGGGACTCGGGGTCGAGACCGTCGACAAGTCAAAGGGTGAAGGGTGGGTTCCATTGCATTTATCGGGTTTGTCGACGAACCAAAGCCGATGATGGGACACCCTCCCATCGGCCTCAACATCGAATTCGGGACATGTCCGCGAGAAGGCTCCCATCACATGTTCATGTGAATTGGAGCGGGCAGAAGAAGGCGGAGATGGAGATCAACAACGTGGATGCAAATCTTCAACAAGCAGAAAAGGAAGAGAGTTCAGTTAAGGAAGCACGAGAGGAAGAGGGACCTTTTGGGAAATTGATCTAAACTCTGCAACTCCGGACTGAGGAATAATTGGATTAAAAGTCCAGGTCGTGACTTGCAAACGGAATGGAAGGAGCAGTGAAGGTGGAAGCTGCTGGGCAGCTGGGGCAGGTGCCTCCCCAGAGTCCGAGTTGATTGCCCCTCATTTTGCCTTTTGCTGCACTTCCAGGGTTAGGGTCTGTAGGGGCGTGTCGATTGAAGCACGGTCGCGTCAGACGCGTTAAGCACAAGCTCAAGCTTGGGCTCAGGGTCCGAGAGTCCAGGGGTCCAGGGGAGGGGGGGTTGTCGACTGCCTCATCAATTAACAAAACCGTTCTTGAAGCTCTGCCTCGCAATACAACACAACGAACCACAGCTTTTCTTGCAGTACCCAACAGCATGCGGTGCCCACCATGGCACCACTAACACCGTACACATATTTCCAATGCCCCTGCTCCGATCCATCGACGCTTTCGCGGCCTGGCGATGCGAGCGGTGCCGCCGACGACGAGGCCGAAGATGACGAACGCACCTTCGACCCCCGCGCCCCGCGCTCCAACTACAGCCTCTACCCTCTCGAATATCTCCTATACTGCGAGGACTGCCAGCAGATCCGCTGTCCCCGCTGCGTGGCCGAGGAGATTGTGACATTCTATTGCCCGTGCTGTTTGTTCGAGGTGCCCAGCAGTAACATTAAGAGCGAGGGAAACAGGTCCGTTTGTCGTCGTCGTCGTCGTCTTCGTCATCTCGCTGTCCCACCCTGATGCCCAGTCTGACTGGTTTTATCTCTATAGGTGCACGCGCAGTTGCTTCCAATGCCCCATATGCATTGGACCACTTTCGACTACGAGCCTTGAAACCCAGTCCGACCAGAACCTGCTGCCCACCCCAGACAACACGCCCCCACCACACTCCTCGTACGTCCTGACCTGCTCGTACTGCCACTGGAGCTCTACCGAGGTCGGGATCAAATTCGACAAATCCAACGGAATACATGCACAGCTGGCCAAGATTCGCAATGGCGGCGCCACAAGACTGACGGCTAAGGAGCGTAAGGAGCGGCGTAAGGACTTGTCCCATGGCGGCCCAGCAGCAGTAGCAGCAGCAGTAGCGGTCCGAGCCGAGGAAACACCCATGGACGCCAAGGATTTGGACATGGAAACGCAGTTTGCGAACCTCAAGCTATTCTACCAGAGCCAGCTCGCCGAGGCCACCACAGGCAGCAGCGGGTTGTCGTCGCTGGGCGACCTAGGCTTTGCCTCACCGACATCCCTTTCGCGCATTATGAGCATATACACCGGCGGGACTTTGCACGATAAAAAATCGAAGTCACGGGTCGGTACTATGCGTGAGGCTCTCGACAGCGACGAGGGGCTCAAGCTTGCGGACCTGGACGAGTCGGGAGCGGTTGAGAAGTTGCAAGAGGAGGGCTACGATGGCACCATCTCAACAGAGCAGCTCTTGAACCAGCCACCGCACGTCGGGGAGGTAGACCTCTACGGGCGCAACCGCTTCACCTCGGAGCTCCGGCCGATACCGTGCTTACTGCGCACGAAGCGCTCCAAGAGATGTCCGATCTGCCGACACATCATCAGCAAGCCAGAGCAGAAGATCGCCACCACGCGGTTCCGTATCAGGCTGGTGGCTGGTAACTACGTCCCCAGCATTGCGATCCGGCCGCTGAATATCCCGAGCGGAAGCAGCCCTGCAGTCGCGCCACTCCCAGACACGCTGCAGCCGCTGAAGCCGGTGCAGTTTCTGCTCACGTTTAAGAACCCGATATTCGAGCCGGTCAAGATCACGCTGGCAACGCCGGCCAGGACGCCGGGCCGGTTCGGCAGTAAGGTGACGGTGCTGTGCCCCCAGTTTGAGATCGACGCCAACACGGATGTGTGGGACGAGGCGCTTATGAAGGATGGTGATAAGGACAACAGACGACGGCGTAAGGGGGCCGCCGACGAGAATGGCCAGTACCAGGCCGAGGCAGGTAAGATCTGGGAGCGCGGCCGAAACTGGGTCAGCATTGTCGTCGAGGTGGTCCCGGCGTCGTTGCGGCTGGACATGCTGGCTTTGATGAACCCTCCCGGTGCGAATACTGCCGGGGGAAGCAATGCCGTCGATATGGCGCCGCTAAGAGAGGACGAGGATGTGTTGGAGATACCCATGTTTGTGCGCGTCGAGTGGGAGGCGGACGCAGTCGGCGACGACATTGGTTCCGCGATCCACAAGGACAAGGACGGAAAAGAGAAGCGGGAGCTGGCGTATTGGTGTGTTCTTGGGCTGGGACGGGTCGGTCAGTGATACATGGTATTACCAAGTACCCTCTGATATGTATTTCCGAGTAACGTGTAGGAAGCAGGAGTCTGGCGCCAAGGCGGTTTCGGGAGAGGTCCATTCCCTGAACTGCAAATCCAATTGTTTCAATGGGATAGTGTATATCTATATATCTTTTTTGGGGAAAACAGGGACAGAGAAAATACACACGCTCCAGCAGGAAAGGGGGCAGCGGCCATGTCAAACAAGGGTCCTTCCAGATTTGTTAGTGCCAGAAAACGGACTGCCGAAATCGGGAAGGGTCGCTCTCTTCTCATATTGGTGGGATCAATAGGGTGGGTGCAGGTCACCAAAAGCCAGGAAACGCCATCGCTCCGCTGTTGTGGGCAACGACGATAGCTACTAAAATCACAAATATATCTCCATCAATTTAGATCTCAACAAGACATCAACTAACTCATCAGTGGATGATATATATATATATATATATATTCGCAATGTCACGCAACCAAGAAGCCATCTCTCTCCACAAAACGCGAAGGGGATCTCGTCCGGCGTTGAAGATCTTCAGCAGCACGACGCTGAACGAGACGCAACATCATCATCATCATCATCATCATCATCCAGCCTCGATTCTGAAACCCGGACACAACAGCGAGAAGCCAGTAGCGGTAGGAAGAGGAAGAGGGCTCGTGTCATTTTTTTTGGCTCTGCGATTCTGCAGCTGCCGATTTAGGGGTTGTGCTTTTTATAATTTTTTTTTACTTCATACTTACTAACTTGTACTTACTTACCCCCCTTTTCACCTATCACAGCACGTGTAAATAAAGAAAACATGAGAGAGAGAGAGAGAGAGACAGAGAGAGACTTACCAACTAGGTGAGTGGGTAGGATTTTGCCACGAACTACGGCGTGGTCCAGGAATCCTTACTTCTCCTCGCCAGAGGCCGGGATGGCCTCGTCGCCGGCCGGGCCGCGCGACAGGACGGATATCATCGGGACCACGTCCAACTGGGTCATGTAATGTACCAGGTGGCCATGCCAAAATTTTTTTTTTTTGCCCTGTTCATATCCTGCGGCGGTGGTCATGGGAATGGCACGGCCACCGACACGGCTGGGCGACACCTGGGGAGGTGTGATTGACGATCCGGAGAGAGAGGCCGCGCAGAGGAATGAAGCTATTAATACCGGGAGTGTTGTATGGGCTGTTGAATGGGATGAGGGGGCTTGGGTATGTTGGTGGTGGACTAGCGGGTGTGCCGCTGCTCAAGGCTGAGGGCAATAGGGTGGGGGGTCGGGGTTTGGGTATGGCACGACGTATGGGCCTCTTATAATTTTCACAGGGCTGTCGTCGGTGCTGGGAGGCTGGAGGTTGCTGTGGAAGCGGAAGTGGTTGCCGTGGAAGTGGAAGTGGTTGCTGGGCCCGGTGTAAAATCCGAGGAGGCCGGGTCTTGAGTGCCTTAAACCTCACGAGGGGCTTGACGGCAATACCATGGTCAAGTTCTAGCGCTGAGCTCAAATCTCTCGCTAGAATCTTAATTAGCAGGCAGATTCTGCGGCCTCCCGAAGCGAGTAAATAACTAACAAGTACATAAACTCATAAGCCGTTCTCGTGCGATTTATGTCTCTTCAAAAGGACTAAATCTTCTTCCAACGCTTCTCTGCTCTTCCGTTTGGTGCAGCAGGGTGAGCCTATAGGTGCCAGAAGGCTTATATCTACCTTGACCGTCTCTGGCGCTGCCCCATCGTCCCTCGCTTCATCAAGAATTTCCTTCAATTCTTCTGTGTTACTATCAGTCTCCCCAAAGACTTCATTAATGACCCTGTCAATAGAGTGATGCTCCTTGAAATAGTCGTATGCGTTGCCGCTATCGTCCTCTTCCATCACCGTATCATCATCCTCGTCAGGTGACCATTTGGAAGCGAACTCGCCAAAGTGATTGACCACAGCAGGCGGCACGCTGCCGGGGTTGCTGGAGTATCCGACCGATAGGGCAAAGATTATGGGATTGAAGACGCAAAAGACGTGAGGATCCGCCCCTGCCTTGAGCATTTCTTTGAGCACTTCAAGCCATGCGTGCTTGTGTCCGGTCGAGACAAACTCCATGTACGCGAGGTTGTGGACGCGGTGGACGGTATACTCCCAGATGGAGAACTCGTTGTACTTCTCATTCGGGTTGCAGCCTCGCGCAAGGAGGTCCTTGAGTAGCACGAGGTCTGGCAGGGGCGGGTAAGGTGAAGCAGCCCAGAGGTGGAAGGATACTGCATAGGCGAGGAATGGAAGACGAGGAGTAGGATTGTTGGTGATGATAGGAGAGCTTGAGATCATTGCTGAGTTATCCCCCGTGCTTTGAGTGGTCGACTTCTTCATACGCAGGCCACAGTGAAGGGGGGTCGGCGGCGGAAGTCCTGCTTTGTCCTCCACAAACCACAGTATCCCGAACCGGACTGCCGCCGAGACCATGTCGCCTCCCCAGATGGGCCACATATGTTTGGGCGAGATCAGCGCATACTGCGCCAAGTCGCCCGTAGAGCAAGACCAGTGCAGCCCGAGCTCGCCAAGCTTTTGTTGTTTTTGCTGTTGTCCCTTCCATCGAAAACTCAATATCCGGTCGAATTCGTCCACAAGCGCGACTGTTTCCGGGGACGCCGATAACGGGAGTTTTGCAATGTTGTTTTGTAGCAACCAGCACCCATCATCCGGCACCGACCGAAATCTTGTCAGCTTGGCACCGGCGACATAGCCGAGGAGGCGAGCGGCATGGGGGTCGAATCCTGTCCCTTCGGTGGGCTGTATGACCTTACTCCAGTATTCGCGCCGTTCGACGAAGTCCCGCGCCGTACGGTGGAGATACTCAATCTTTAGCTGCCTCGGCGTCTCAAAAGGGCACGTTGTGAGGCTTGGACCCAAACCGGGCGAGATATAGTATGTCTTGGGTGTGTTGGCAACTCGGATTTCCAACAGACCGCGACACCGGCTAGACAGTTTCAAGGACATCTGCTCCTCGACTAGCTCCATCAGCTCCATGACCTTGAGCTGCTTTTTTCTGCCACTTCCGTCATCTTCATCAGTTTGAAGATCCACGCGAATCAGGGACTGGTAGTCCTGGTGCAGGAGAATCCGGTACAGTTCTATCGCGTCGAGGTCGTTCCCGCAGGCGCGGTAGATCTGGAAAATCTTGGATGATTCGACCCTAAAGTCGGGCTCGATTTTGCCGAGGATCAACTCGAACAAATGCTCCAAGTCGGCAGGGAGGTTGTCGAGCCGAGCCCGGAGCTGCGCCATGTTGTCGCCATGGCGGAGTCCGCTGACGAGGGACCTGACGACGAGCACAACCCAAAGAAACACACCCGAGGCTCTTTTTGTAATCTCACCATACATTTCTTCGGCGCTGTTTTTGTCGTATCTCGAAAGCCTCTGCATTTGTCGGTCATTGCCGAGTTTTTGGTGGACGTACTTGTCGATGTCGCCTTGGGTGAGATCTTGCAGACGCAGACCTGGACAGCCCCAAAACGTAGCCTGGAACTCGGAAAGAGGTCTGCCTGCGATACAAAACTTGACGTTGGGAGACAGTGTCGATATTTCGTAGACGTAGTCGGCAATTTCGCCTGCGTCTCCCTCATACTCGTCCAACCCGTCAATAAAGCAGCATATCTTAAGCTGCGGCCCCGCAAGGCTAATGACCGTCTTGAACGCCTGCTTGAGGCGACCCAGGGACCACTTCTCGGGCACGAGGGGCAGTTCGGTGCTGACAATGTCCTGGTTCCTTTCCCATTCCTCGGGGAACACCTGGAACATGATGTCCTGCTTCTTGTAAAGGATGCTGTAAAGCAGGGTCCGGAGCAGTCCGGAATGTGACCTCTGTTCCACGGTCCCGCTGTTCCAAAAGTAAAACTTGCCTGAGAGGAGTTCTCTGCCATACGCCCATGTGCGCAAGAGGTTGTTGGTTTCTGAGTGCTCGGCAATGAACCTCATCAGGGTTGATTTGCCTGATGCTGGCTTGCCCTGGACCCAGTAAATCCCAGACCCAGTGGACAACCAGTCAGGTAGGCTGTTCCATGGTTTCGTTTTGTGTTGTTTCGCCAATACTACTTCTGGGCCTTCCTCCTCGCTCTCATTCTCTCCCAATGCCCAATTGAACGTCTGGTGTTCGGCTTCCGAGATGCTCTCGGATCGGTGGTTCATCTCGGGGAACCGGAGACTCTCAAGAATTCCTACCACCACGCGGCGAGCTTGAGAGGCCCGTTTCTCCGTGTCCTGCTGTATCAAGTCCTGTGCGGCTCGCCTCCTGCGCCAGCGGAGAACCTCGCTGTTCCCGGCGCTGACCACCTCGTTGGACACCTGCTCTACCAGGGCCTTGATGATGCCTTTTGTTGTGTAGTTCAACTTGCCGTAATCCGGGCTATGTTGGATCGAATCCAACACCAGTTCCGTAAATGCCGTCTTGTCGTCTGAACCAAGCTTGTCGAAACGCTCCAGCAGCTCCGTCTGGTAGGTGCGGCACTCGGCGAGGCTCTGAAGAACGCTTTGCGTCTGGTCCTCAAACGCCTGAAACTTTGAACTTTGGGACATGGCTAGAGACACAAGAATTTCACTACAGAGTTGTCAGTATGCACCATGAATGTTTGTCCCTCTGGAGAGATTTGGCCATACTTGGATGAGACGAGTACCTCGGTGTCGAGCTGCGACCTGATGACGGCCAGCCGTGACGCCAAATCATCAATGCCGGCTTTCGACCACACAGACTTGAGCGCATGACGGAAGCTTTTCCAGGGTCTGGGTCTTGAGCCATCCGTGGGCACTTGCAGCTGGTGCAGTTTTTGTAGCAGCTTGTCAGACACCTCGAAACATTCGGCACACAGCTGCTCGACCCGAAGAATGCTCGATTTGTTGACATTGACACCGCTTGTTGCAGATGTCGCTGCTGTGGTCGTGGCTCGCAGGTTATCTGTAATCTCTCTTAACCTCATGGCCACTGTCTCTGTCTCGAGGTTTTCTCGCAATGCGCCCGCGGTTGAACGATATAACTCCTTGCTCTTGGACACGATCTGCCTGGAAAAATCCACGAACTGGACAACCGCTGCCGCAATCGACAGAGCTGAGATTGGATCAAGAGCCATTTTTACTTTTATTTTCGCTGCAATCGAGGCCCTCGGTCAGCCTGGCGATGACAATGAATCATGTAAAAAGTTGCAAAAGATATTGGGAGGCATCGCAAGGTACAAGAGTCATCTTTTCGTGATGGCGGAGAGCTGCCAGTGAAGGTGACACCAAGCCCCGCAGTGAGACGCTTTCGACAGGGCTGCATGTTAGAGTGCGCCTGGCGCATCATGCAACCGTCTGCCTTCAGTGGCTGAGCTTCTTGAGGACGAGACCTCCGCTTCTGAACTGTTGGAGAAACCCGAGCCACGACTTAAGTTATCCAACAAATCGAGGATTCCACAAGTATCACCACACAAGTCATCGCTTTTCTCGCCGTCGTATTGCACCTTCGTATTGGGTTGAGCCCACGAAACACCAGTGTCGAGCCGAGTTCCAAATCAGAGTTAACCTGCCCTGCAGCTGATACTTGCGGGATGTGCCTTATCAACCTGCACACCCTCTAACTGGAGGAGTTTTTCGACAGCCGCGTTCCTCCCTATGTCATCCTCTCCCACACTTGGGGCGACGACAAAGTCACTCTCCAACCACGATTACCCTGTCCCAGACCGACATTGAACGCAAAAAGGGCTCGACCAAGATTCGCCGCTTCTATGAGACAGCGTTGGACTTTTGTGCTTGGGAGCTGTTTGTGGATTACGGCTGGGTTGACACATGCTGCATCGACGAGACGAGCAGCACCGAGTTGTCTGAAGCCATCAACTCCATGTTCAGGTAGTATAGCAACGCGGTAAAGTGCCTCGTATTCTTACCTGACGTCGAGCTGATGGTCCGTGGAGACGGGGGCAAGACGTTAGCTAGCGACTTGAGAAGTCGCGCTGGTGCACTCGAGGATGGACCCTACAGGAGCTTTTGGCACCTGTGAGCGTCGAATTTTTTGACCAAAATTGGAAGCACATCGGCAGCTGCGCTCAACTCCATCCACGCATCTCAGTCGCCACGGGCATCGACTCGGATGAGCTGAAGCAGGGCGGCTAGAGAACGGCCAACGTTACCAGGAAGATGTCATGGGCCGCAAAACATGAGACGACGTGCGCCGAGGACATTGCATACCGTCTGCTCGGTCTTTTCGATGTTTACATGCCCCTCCTGTACGGCGAGGGAGGAGAGCGAGCCTTTTGGCGGCTGCAGGAGGAAATCCTCAAGGAGTCGGACGATCCCTCCATTTTAGCATGGGACTTTCCAAGCTCCAGAACGGAGAAAACCTTGGGCGTGTTAGCCGCGGCACCATCGTATTTTGTTGGTGCCAGGAGAATCTTCTCATATTCGGCCGAAGGAGATGAACCCATCGAAGTGACAAACCTGGGCACCCGAGTCCAGTTGAAGGGTGGTCCGGAAAATTAACCGCCAGAATTTCAGAGAGACTTTGGGCCCGCCTTCATAGGGGCGGCCGTTCTCATGCTTCCATGCTATTATGAAGGAGATATTGGGAACGTTTTAGTGCTCCAGGTCAAGAAACTCAAGGGAGCGTTCGGTACACGGTCAGCCAGGTTTATGCGGCGTCAAGGGAAAATCGGGAGATACTTGGTCTGGAAGGCTCAGCATCTCAAATTGCACATGGTATGCCTCCTAAAGGGTTCGCAACTTGAACACGGCCTAGTCGCTCGAGCC
Organism: Lasiosphaeriaceae sp. G1095; assembly: GCA_027569635.1. Lineage (NCBI taxonomy): Eukaryota > Fungi > Ascomycota > Sordariomycetes > Sordariales > Lasiosphaeriaceae > Lasiosphaeriaceae sp. G1095. The sequence continues at coordinate 16,149 of JAPDFK010000402.1, read as the reverse complement.
ACGATTAACACGTGCTGGGTCCGACAGCCACGTATATCTCCGTACCGGCCGGCCGCTTTCTTGAGTCAGGGCGTTGGGCAAGTGAGATGGACGGCCAAGGACATAACAATTCGGTTTTCGAACATTGACATGATTATCGAGGTGGCGTTTAAATACAACGATAAAACAGCGAAACCAACGTCGAGAACAGGGGGATTCGGGCTTCTGATGTACTTGAAGCCATCGACTGACTTAAGCGCGATCGCCCTATCTCAACTGGATGTCACCGATCCGGAGAAGAGACTCAGTGAATTACTGATACGTGGAGGAGAGTACCTGACCACCCGCGGCGGGTTTAACCCAACAAATTATCAGCCCAGAATCAGGGCGAGTGAAGATGAGATCAACGCAAGTATTGGGTTGCAGTTGCTTTACAGCCGAGCGCGTGTGCAATATACACGAGAGAGGGAGTACGAGGACATGCAAGGGAAGGAACGCGAGTCGCCACGGCCCGCTGAGCTTGTCGTGGACGGAACTGGGGACCATATCAAGGCGAGCATTGGGTTACAGATGCTCCACAATCAGTTGGCATGTCTTGTACAGATGGAGGGAACTTTCCAAGAGGAGCCCTAGTGCATAATCCCGATGCCGGGTCTTTTTTTCGCTTAGCATTTGAGTGCCCATGTTGTCTAGAGGGGAAAGCGTATTTGTAGATATTGACTTCTTGCTCAATTTTGTTCCTTAAGCCCCAAACTGATCCTCGTAGTTTGTCATGCAGAACCGATAGTGCACGTCGTTTTTCTTCAGCTTCTTCATGACCTCGGCCAAGTTTTTGTCGCTAATGGGGTACTCCTCAACCCACGTCTTGATTCCTTTGTCGGCAGCCAGCTGCAACATCTCTAGTGTCTCGCGTCTGCTACCCAGATGGGAGCTGCCAAAGAAGCAACCGTTGCTGAGGAAAGTCTGGTTGCGGACCTTGATGCCGTCACCTTCGGGCAAGCCGACGCTGACCCACTTGGCGTGAACATCGAGCAGGCTCAGGTAGGCGTCGAGGTCGAAGTCCTCGAAGCTGTTGGCTGTGTTGATAATCAGGTCAAAGGTCATGAGGTGTTCCTTGTTCCAGTCCTTGTCGACAGTGGCCAGGAAGCCATCGGCGCCCATCTTGAAAGCATCGGCCTCCTTGGCGTGTGACCGACTGATGGCCCAGACCTCAGCGCCCAGTGCCTTCGCAAACATCACACCAAAGTGGCCAATGCCGCCCAAGCCCACAATGCCGACTTTCTTACCAGGCCCACAGCCGTTTCGCACAAGCGGAGAGTACGCGGTCAAGCCGGCGCAAAGCATTGGTGCTGCATCGGTGCTAGGGAGCGCGTCGGGGATGGGGAATACCCTGTCACGGCGAGTTCAGAACGATGAAAGGGGGGGGGGGAGGGCCGGATGGCATACCAGTGTTCGTGGGTCCGCACATGCGACGAGTATCCGCCCTGTGAAACGATGCCAGTGTCGGGCCAAATGGCACCGTATGTGTCCAGTTGCTTGGTGCAGTAGGTCTCGTTTTCGTTCTTGCACTGGCGGCACTCGAGGCAGGAGTAGCTCTGGGCGCCAACACCAACACGCTGACCTTCCTTGATCAACGTCACCTTGGGGCCAACACGAAGTGCCTTTCCGACGATCTCTGTTTAATCGCGTGTCAGTCGGATGGAACCCAAGGGCGGAATAAGTGCAATGCCGGCCTACCATGGCCAACGGCCAAAGGAAAGTTCTGCTCCCCCCATCCGCCGCTGAGAGTGTGGACGTCGCTGCCGCAGACACCACAGCACTCAATCTTGATGTCAACATCGTAGTCGCCAAAGGGCTTGGGCTGAAACTCATTCTTGTTGAACTCGAGCCATGTCTCCGGTCCGTTGATCTGGAAGCCAACAAATTTCTCGGGGTACGGCATATTGGAGGATACGGGAGTAAAGAGTGGACGATGTGAGAGATGTCCAGAGATGCTGGCAACAAGAGGTACAGCACAGTGCTACAATACAAAAGCAAGAAGACATGAGGGGCTGAACGCGGCCACGGATCGGCCCACCCTTTTATTTGCTGTAAAGGCAACTCACACGGGAGGCCATGAGGGGAAACAGATGCCCCCCAACCCAGACATTATCCATTTGTCGACACGCTTCACCCAATTCGGGCAGCTTGGGGGTCGGGTGTTGTTCCTGCGGGTGGGAGTCGTTCTTGGTACTCAATTGAAGGAGGCAATCCACCCATCACAGTCGACCCCGCCATGCCCCGCCAAACCTCCCATCTCGCTCAGTGGAGAGCTCGCGAGATATGGGGGGCAGCAGATTTTCCCACCAATCAGAGATTTCGTCCCGCGGTTGTCAGATGTGTTGGGCGCTATTGCAAGGTACCGAAATCGGGGATGACCCATGCTGACAGGTGCTTGCTCGGATGAAAGCCTAAGCTCTGGAAGGCTATTGTGGTGTCTCGTATCCACAAAATTTGGCCTTGCAAACGTTTCTGTGAATAGGAACGGGGTCGCCTCGCAGCGTCGGTACCGATGCTTCTAGGGTCTGGAGCAGCCAGCCAACAAGACAAACTCAAATTCTTGACAGCATCTTGGCCGTGTCAGATCATGGCTACTCCGCAGACGAATATTCTCACTGTCTCGGTGTGGAGGTGGCTTGATGCTGAACAAACTTGAACGGGCCAGGCAAATTGGGAATGGTGCAGTCTCTGGCTGTCCCTTGAAGCTCTTGGATCTAAGTGACTTCCAGCGTACGGCTGTTGCAAGGTGTCAGTATCGCAATAGGGGAGAACATCATGATGTCGCTTTCCGATCCAAAACTAAACAGTCCCCGTGGAGAGGTCCAAGCTAAATATCTCAAAGTACCTTGAAGCCCAGCTCCTTTGCCCTCCTATGTTGTTGACGATCCCGTGATTGAGCAAATGGTTGAGGTACATCGGGAGGGAGTGTTTTGGATGAACTCGACAGATGTTGGTATCTGACTCGGCTCATTTGCGAGTACCGTGGGAACCACCTTGTGATCAGGTCAAAGGTCAATCTCCCAGAAAAGAATCCCGAATCAAAAAGGAGCCAACGAGAAGGCGTCAAGAGGAACGGTCTCCGTCTTCTGACAAAGGGGCGCCAGTTTCCAGCTCCCCAGACAAGGTTGTTGCTCCCAGCCTGACAATCAAGCTGTCCTCTTCTTCAACTTCCTGCTCTTGACACTAAGACCGACATCCGCCAAAAAGGCTATCCGCAGCGATGCGCCAAGATAGACAAAGGGGATGTTGCCCCAGTCAATGGCATTCCATTTGGTGACACTCCAGTAGATCTGAGGTCCCAGCTCCCGAACCGTGTAAAGATGGCCAATATCTCCGATGAGGAGGCAGAAGAGCACCGTCTTCCAGACGCGGAGATCGCGGGTAGATCGCAGCACAAGCCATTCGTTGATGGCGAAGAAGAGGTAGAGGTTGGCAAGTTGCGACATGACGATGGAGGTCCCGACGGGGATAGGCGAGGGCGCGGAAGCAGCATGGGTGAGCCTAAGATATTCCGACTTTGCATAGTATGCGTAGCAGGCACCGACAAGGGCGGAGACAGGCTCGATGAAGAAGAAAAACAGGCGGTAGACAAAAGGCAGCGAGAAGCCAGTTGGCATGGTTGCGGTTGTTGTCGGCGGAGCTTTCGTTGTTGAAGGGGCAGTGGCTGAGGGAGCCGTCGTTTGCTGTGGGCTAGCCATCTTGTAAATATTGGAGGAAGGCCCTCAATTGTTGGCACTGTATTAGTTATACTGATCAAGGACACGAATTGGACGCAGTGGACTGGAACTTGAAGCAGAGGATGAGCTGCATCGTGAAGGTCCCTAAGATCCAGTGGCCAAAGCTCGGCGGAGCTTGGACCACCAAATCTTTTCTGGTCGCCTCTCACCGCCTGCCTGTTCTGCCTGCACCAAAACCTGAATTACTCCAAAATTTTCGCGAGGGCTTGCTAACCCTAGCCCGCCCCCCATTCCCGATTTTCGACATTTCCCCAGCGAACAACCTCCAAACCGGCCGCGATCTCGAGTTCTCCTCCCAATCGACCGTCCGACCGAATCAATATCGACAACCGCCATCATGAGTGCTCCCCAGCTCAACAAGCTCGCGGCGAACAGCCCGTCCCGCGCCAGCCCTTCGGAGCTAGAGACCGCCATTGCTGGCGCTCTCTACGACCTCGAGACCAACACCGCTGATCTCAAGGTCGCCCTCCGCCCTCTGCAGTTCGTGTCTGCCCGCGAGGTGAGAAACCGCTGAGCCCTCCGACATCCGCGACCAACTCCGAGATCCTGTTCCACCGGCAGCACCAGTACGAGCGCCCTCGTGCTCTCTCGACGTGTGCCGAGCGTCGCAATGTTGGGGAATTGAATGCACTTTGGAGGTGGGCGAGGCGGCGGTGCCTTTGTGGGCGCCTGCTTGTCTCGCCCAACGCCCATAACATCAAACACCATACAGCGCAGCGCGCGGAATAGGACGGGAAGCGGTCCAAGGATTGATTGCATTGTCATCCTGGAGCTCGCATGCTGACTTGGGTCTTGAAATAGATCGAAGTTGGCCACGGCAAGAAGGCTATTGTCATCTTTGTCCCCGTCCCTTCCCTGCAGGGCTTCCACCGTGTCCAGCAGCGGTAAGTTATATTTTCTCTCTTTTTCCGTGTGTATTTAACTTTGGCTGATGACATCCACCGCCACCAGCCTTACCCGCGAGCTCGAGAAGAAGTTCTCTGACCGCCACGTCCTGATCCTCGCTTCGCGCCGCATCCTCCCCCGCCCCAAGCGCTCCACCCGCTCGCGCAACACCCAGAAGCAGAAGCGCCCCCGTTCGCGCACTCTGACTGCTGTACACGATGCCATCCTGACCGATCTCGTCTACCCCGTCGAGATTGTCGGCAAGCGTCTCCGCACCAAGGAGGACGGCTCCAAGACCCTCAAGGTCATCCTTGACGAGAAGGAGCGTGGCGGTGTTGACTACAGACTCGATACCTACTCCGAGGTCTACAGACGTCTTACTGGCCGTGGTGTTACCTTCGAGTTCCCCCAGGCTGGTGCCACCGAGTATTAGAGCAGGAATGGCAGGGTTGGTTTGTTGGCTGGAGCACCGAGGGTCGGGTTTAGGTTTTTATTCAGGTTTGGGTCGATTGCGATGCATGCATGGCAACCAAAAACGGACGGCGTCTAGCTAGCTTGTCACGAATACGAGCTTGATTCTCAATTCCACCTTGGTCCCACAATACAAGCACGGTTCCCCGACGGCTTTTCTCGTGATGTGTCTTGCACTTGTTCGCTGGCTGTGATCATTATTTCGGGGCTCACCGCCTACTCGCTATGTCGACATAGCCCCGTCGTTGAAGGTCCAGAGGGGCATCCGTCAATATTTCGTTGCTCTTTCTGCTTTCTTCAAGTCTCCTTCCTGCAGCCAGTTCTAGCATTCTTCCCTTGTGCTTTCACCGCCACCCAAGCCTTGAATACACTCTCGTTTCATCAACCGAGCAGGGAGCCTGAAACCTCTCATCCAATGCGGCCAATGTCCTGACAATTAAATGTATTTATTTTGAATCTTTGTCGCATGCTCTTTCACCGTTTATCCAGCTTTATCATCTTCTTAATAGGTATACACCGGGACCATTTTATGGGAGCCATCAAGGGTATCGGTTCCAATGTCATGACAAAATGCCGATCCATCATCTCCAACTTACTTCTGTGAGGGTTTTTGCTACCTAGGTGATGTTGTAATTTGCATCAAATTCTTTTTTTTTTAACAGGATGGCCAAGTTTGTATTATCCAAGCGATACCAAAATTCAACACGGTGTTCATCCTAGCAAAATTTGTGATATAGGTTGGGTGATTAAGGCTGTGAAGTAATCACATTCTAATCAGCTTGCTTTATGTCCGTCTTTTGACAATCTTGTAACTGTCCTCATATGGCAGTGGAAGACCCAGCTCTGGCTTTGAATGCTCATTATTACGGACAACGGCGTCGTCAGGTTCGTGTTATATAGTTGTTTGCTTCTATTCAAGCATGGAATGGAAACTGATGTCTTCTCTAATCGGCTATTGTATCGTTGTTTATACCTAGTAAATTTTTTTGAAGCTACACCGCCTCCATCGTACGCCCCAAGGACAGTTAAACGGCAAGATGACGTCTCGTCTTTTCTCCTGACCATCAGCAAGCATTCCTTTCGTCATTTCTACCTTAAGGCCACTATACAAGTGCCAGCCGTTCTCTTATTTTGTTAATATATTTTATCTTCCCTCCACTCTGCGAGTTGAAAAAAAGCACCAAGCTAGTGAGAAAACATAGTGAGTGAATAAATTTCAAGTGGTTATTGGAAAGTTCGCAGGTAGGTCCCTCTTCTTCAATTCAATAGCGTTCTTCGATACCCAGCTATTCCTAGACTTTGCACCTCTTCCGGACTCGAGACTAGCAATTATCCGTATTACAGTTTCGCTGAGCCGCATCACAAGCAAGAACACACAAAACTAAACTCACTTGGAACAACCGAACTTCGCCAGAGCAGGTAACAATGTGCAGTACCTACCTTGGTAGGTAGGCTTTGAGTTTTCTCCCTAAGAAACATGTTATATCTGGACACACGATGCTAACGCCATATCAGCATGATATAATCCCACGAAGAATGCACACCTAATACCTTGAGGTACCTCTTGTTTAATCAAAAGTTACCTAGGTATATTCACTCAAGTGTATTTCAAGCCTTATTCCTCTAAACATCGTAGGATCGAATACCTACCTTTCACAGCCAAGTGGTATCCCAGAACAATGGCAAAAACTTGCGTTTTAAATATCCGAGTAGCTGCTGGCTTAGTGACAAGGAAAGCGGGCTATCAAATGATATCACGTCATTCATGATTGAATATACACATCTCACTCCCTTTACACAGGTATACAATTATCTCTACTTACTCCCTCGCCCACTGCAGCACCCTCGCCCAGATCTCAGCACCATCGTGCTCCATCTCCATCTGCTCCACCAGCTCATTCACCGCTCTGCGGTCTCCTATATCGATCCCAAACCAGCGCACCGCGTCCTCAATCCTCAGCTTGGCCGTCCGGGCGTCCTTTTCGGGGTGGCCTTGAAAAGTCAAGATGGCATTGTTGTGGCTGAGAAACGATTGATGCCCCTCGAGCAGCTCGCTGAACCCTTCCGGGCGGACGCCGACGGCTCGGCGGTGGTGCTGTTGCAGGCGGACGACGCCTTTGCTGCTGCTGCTGCTACTACTATTACTACTGATGCTACTGCTGCTGCTGTGGTGACTCTTTTGATTTTCGGTTCCGGCAAAGAAGAATTGGTGGCCCGCTTGGGTCAGTTTTGCTTCTGTGACGCCAAGCTTTGGAATAACATAAGTGATTAGTTTCATTATTATTATTATTAATTAGTAAGGTTGATGGAAGAAGATCATTCTTACCTCGGGAGTATCCATATCCACAATCTGCCCACCAAACACAAGAGATATCGTCTGGTGGCCCCAGCATATTCCGCACATCTTCTTGCCTGGGTACTCGGCGACGATGTCCATGATGAAATCATGCACCCTCAAGATCCATTTATGTTTCTTGCGGGGGTCGGCATTACCGCCCCCGACTACAATAAGGTCAAAGGCATCAGGATCTGGAAAGTCGTCGGGCTTTTCGGCTGGGTAGAAAAAGGAGAGGCGGCAGTCTGGGGAAACGGCGCCGATGGACCGCACATATGACTCGCGGATCTCGGCGATAAAAGGTGAGCGGAACGAGTTGAGCAGGATGGCGATGTTGAGAGGTGGTGCCACTACTGCCTTCTTACGCTCGTACTTGCTGACGGTGTGGGGGTTGTTGTTATTGTTGTTGTTAGTTTGGGTCGCAGTCATGTTGAATGATTGCGGGGACCAGATGTTGAACTGAGACCCAAAACTTTCTTTTTTTGTTTATATTTTTTTTTTGCCAAATTTTGAAAAGTGAGGAACCGTCTCTTCTTATTATAAGAATTGCAGGGGATCCCCTCCCCAGCCAGGGCGTTTGTTGTTCTTAGCGGGTCAGCTGATCATGTGCTACCAACCTGACGGGGGGCTAGGCTGGCTGGCCGAGTTAGGAAGACCCAATTCGAGACAATGACATCACCTGGCCAGCAGGGGGAATGGCGAGATGTGGAATGAAAATGATGTTGTCGTGATTTTTGAGTTTGGGTTCAAGATTGATGGCACTAGAGATAAACTAATTAGTAACAAAGAGAAGATATGCTGGCAATTATTATCCGTATTACGGCCTCTTTTGTCCAACTGCAGCCTTCAAGGTTCCCCAGAACACCTGGAACGGGCGTTTTCCGTGGCAGTGTGGAAAGCTTCCGGCGCTGTGTGGAGTGACTTCCAGGTCTTCAGAACCCACTGTAACCCCACTCCCCACCCACTCTGGGCGCAACCCAAACTCGTGATTTTCCCCTGATTGACAACCACCATGCACGACCCAAAATAACCTATCCGGGGGCCGTTCTGAAAAGAGAAGAAAATCACAGCTTCTTCCCCTCAGCAATAATGGTCGAATTCTCGATAATTGGCTCACCCACACGCCCCTCGAGCGCGGTATTGATCAAGACTTTGGTCAACGCCTCGATGCCAACCGAAGGAGCAAGCCCACGCACCAGGTTCCTGAGATTGGTCTCCTTTCCGAGGATGAACCCGGGCTTGAGGACATATGTCTCAAACACCTTTGGGTTTTCTTTGGAATGCGCCAGGATGTTGACTTCAGATTGGCCCTGATCATCAAGTTAATCAATTGCCTAAGTTGGCAAAGTGGTGAATAAATGGGGTTGGGGGGAGGGGGGACGTACCCGAATGCGACGGAATTCCTGGTGAAACCAGAGGGACTTGGTCTGGTCGCGTTCGGCAGACATGCCGCTCAGATAGACGAAGCGAAAAGGTTTCTTCCGACTGGCACCTATTTCGGGAGAAGGGGGCGTCAAGGCCCGCGCCGCCACCATGGTGTAGTCGTTGCAGAACTTCTTGACCTCGGCGGCCTCTTCTTCCGTTTTGATGTTGGTGGGAAATGTGCCAATGGACCTGCCCGAGTGTTAATTATACTTCTGGATCATTTGTAAGGTACTTATGGCAAAGGAGGTGATTAGGTAAACGAACCATATGCAGGCGTCAGCGCCTTCGATGGCTTGCAACACGGCGGGTGAGTAGTTGAGCCAGTCGTCGACGATGACGTTGTTGACCTTTGGGTTAATCGGGGCTGGGAGCTGGCGACGGGTAAGCGCGACGATGCTGGTGATGTCGGGGTGTTGGTTGCATTTTTCTAGCACCTCTCGGCCGGCGAAGCCAGTTGAGCCCGCGAGGACGATCTTCATCATGAGTTTGGGCTGGTGGTTTGGTACAGGTAGACTTGTTCGGTGGTGAGTTGTGAAGTGCAGCGATAATGTCGGGTGGTGAAATGTGAGGTTGACTGGAATGCTGTGGTCTTTGAAGGGGGCAATGAGAACGGACCAGTTATGTCTTTTAACTACCTGGAAACCCATTCAATTGGTTAAGCCGCATCTGCGAGTCGGACAAATTCCGGCCACATCGCGCCAAAGATTGTGCCGCCGAATTCCGTATAAGTGTACTCCGTATGTATCTGGTAAGTCCGGCCGCCGGATTTAAGTCCTGGATATGCCGGAGGCGCGCCATTCGGTACGACATGAGACAAGCAATTCGGAGATTTGTTTCACGCAGCACACCAACATTGACAGCAAACCGCCTGGCAAAGAACTGTGTTGAGGGGAACATCCATAGGCATCAGTTGGGTGTTGAGTCCCTTCCGGGTAACCCTGAACAGTGATCCAGTTCACTGTGAGTCCGATGATATGGTGATAATGTAATTACATCTGTGGGGATTGAAACCGACACAAAACGTAAACAGAACAAAAGGACTTGCACCAGCCTACCCTTCAACTCGCTGTGGTGCTTGCGACCTTCGCCACTCCGTTCTTCCTTTCGGATGCCAAACACTGCCTAGGCAGGTAAGTCCTTCTTCGAGGACGAACGACTCCTAGGCATAGACTCAGAATTCAACAGGAATATTCCCATAACCAAGGTCAGGCCTATGTATTTTCTGCCATAGATCCTGGATCTCTGGCTCGTCGAGTTCCTCGAGCTCGTCATACTTGTCTAAATCGTCCATGGAGTCGACGTACCCCTAATCGGCAAAGAGCCTGTCCGTGGAAGAACAAAAGGGCCGGGGGGTAAAGTTGAGTTGTTCGAGGCAAACAGCCCACGCCAGTCGTCTCCCATTATTCTCAGTTCCTTCTAGGCCCCGCGAACATGTGACAAAACTAACACGACAGTACGCAGGTTGGGGAACGAGTTGGGGCCGAGGCCACCTTCGCGGGCCGCCACGGTCTCTGCGAAGCTCGTCAAAGCCCTCTTGTTGAGGCGGTCGGCTTGCGTGATCAAGAGACCTTCAAGCGCGGGCAAGTTTTTGACGAGGCCAAACAGGGAAAATTGGTTGGCAACGTGGGAGAATTCCTCCCCGTTGCGCCGGTTACGGTGTTGTGGAAAAACTGTAGCACAAAAAGACAACATCCGCAGCGCCGGGAGGTTCCCCGTCTCCGTGATGAAGCTCCATGTGTCTTTTTTGCGAGGATTCGTTTCAAGCCTGTCCTCCTCATCAACCGCGCTGATGAAGGCTCGATCCAGCGTCTTGGAACACATCATGCCCAACAGCCGGCCAATGGCCCATGGGTCCGGTGATATGGTTCCTTCCGGCATCGATTTTTCCTGGGGGGCCGGTGGAGAGTCAATGGGGATTTTGAAGGGGGGAGTCCTGAAGACTTCGGGAGAGGGAAGCCCCGCGCTATGAATCCTGAAGCAGCGCAGTCGTTTGCATGCAAACGGCGGGGTCATCGGTCCCCCAACGGGCAGGCGTGAGTGATTCAACGTCGGCGTCGTGATCGAACTCAGCCTGGGAGGAGGGCTGGCCACGCCGGCATATTTGATGTGCAGCGTCTGAAGGTTGTTGGCAGCTGTGATGAGAGAATGGACGTTGTCCACGTCAATGTAATCCGCCTTGCGAATTTTGATGCCAACTCGTTGAGGTTCCAGTGGCTCTAAAACGAGGGTTCTCAGTTTGGCGATTTTTGAAATAACAGAGTGCAACTCCAGGCATGTCCACATTTGGGTTTGGCGAGAATGTCCATATCCCAGTCCTTGGCTACGTGGATGTGAGCGTGTTCCACGCTGTGGCGGCAAAGCTGAAGGAGTAGTAGGAATCGACAGTGGGGTCTGGTTGGCTCCATGCTGGGCTCCGATTGACTTGGTTGCATACATGTTCCTATACGCATGGTGGAAACAATTGTCGGCAAAGTTGCGGATAAGGGCTAGTTCATTATCGTGGAAGTGACAACACAACCGCCTGCTGCCTTTCTTGGGCGTAATCAGATTTAATTAGCTGACACTCGGCGAGTGGGGTGATGGATTTGACAAAGGGTCCTAGCCGAGGCTTCGAGACCAGTGTGCGCAACAGACCAGCCAAATCCCGCTGGCGAATATCGGCGCCAGCTTCGTGGCTGTGGTAGCCGGTCTTGATGTCTCGGTACAGAATGGGTTGCATAATGGTGTGCAAGGCCTTGCACGTCCGTCTAAGCGCCACAAGGTTGGGCAGACCTCGTCCGTTGTCTCCGAAGTCTTGCCCTTGCCGTAATTCTCAAACACCTCGTGACAGATCTTGAGGACAATTTCCGCAGGCAAATCAAGAATGGTTTTCTTGTCGGCTGGTGGCCGAGGTAAAGGGAATATACGCAGGGCTCGCGATGGTCGAGAGTAAATGCATTGAGGTTGATAACGCTCAGAATGTGCAACAGGGCCCTGCTAACAAAGAGTTCCATAATGATAAATGGCAAGCTCTCATTGCTCTTCACCGTACTTTGCTCCACGAGCATCACGACTTCTTTCTGGCTTCCCAGCTCCCGAGTGCCTCACCAGCCCTTCGGCGGCTAGCATCAAAGTACGCCATGCCTGGCCGGGTGTGGAGACATGGCATCCACCCCATGATGGCCTTGCTTCATGAGAAGGTGCCGGCTTTTGAAGATACGTGGATTGAGTGTCTGGGAAACCTTGGAAAATATCGGTATGATCCACCGCGCCTGTCCCAACGCCAATGGCGGTTTCTCATACACGTACCCTTCCTCAAGCCCGCCCACTTAATTATCCATAATGCTGTTGTATAGGTACTGACCCTTTGCACAGTATGGCAATTGAGGACGACAACGTACGTGACCGCGAGGTATAGACAGAGGTATCGAGATATTGGTACTCAAAGGCTTCAAACAAGTCCCCTTCCGCTGGCCGACTATACCACCATCTTACAGTTCTCGCTCGGCCCAATCCATTGCAACAACTCTTTTATTACAGCAAGAGTTTATGTGTCGCTGTTACATTCAGCAGTACGAGGGAATCCATCATGGCTCTATTCGATCCGATTGAGTCCGAGTGTTGGTGAAGGATCAAGGTTGTGCCCAGTGGGCAGCCTTTATGTCCACGCCGCTCGCCTGACTCGCAAATGGCTCGATCAAGGTCATCTTATGGGCGTCTCGAACCGTTGCGCCATTTTCGGATATGGAGAAGGGAGGCATGGCAATCATGTCCCAGTCAATTTTGCATCTCCAAGCAACAAGTCTCCTCCGCGTGGCTACCCGGCCACCTCAGAGACCTTTGGCGACCTTCACAAGAGCCTCGAAGTCCAAAGAACAGGGCTGATATCACCACATACAATACCACGAACACAGCCAAATCCTGCTGCCGAGCCAGATATCCTTTTGGCTGCATATCTCCCCATCGACATTCAGACGAAGAGCACTCACCTTCGAGTTCCAGTGATCAGCCAACAATTATGTGGAGTGACTGGATTGGCTGGGGTGGTCAAGATCACATGTTCAGCGACTCTCATAAGCCTCATTAAGCAATATGTATATCTATCCATGGCATCGAGCTTGATCACATGCGTCAGTGCCGGCTCCGGAGACGCCGAAGCCAGACCCTGGTTTCTTGCGCCCTTTCTCGGGGCGTTGGTGCTTATTCCGTTCATCTCAGGCATGATTGAGTCTATGCTCAAGGTAAATGAGGATGGCCCAGGAAGAATCTTTCTTCGAATCACCTCGTATGCCTCGCTGGGTGCCCTCGGCACGGTTTACCCCCTACGATACCTCAGTTTTGAGAAGGTGAGGAGGTTTGCGGCCGGAGTTGTGCCCACCGGCTTTCTCCTGTGGCTTCTTCCCCAGGCAGAATCATCGTCTACGCCAGTCAACGGCCTGGTATGGCTGAAGAGTATCAACGGAATAGGCCTGATTGCGGTGTTGGCAGGAATTCTCAACGCGGAGTCGACGCTTATTGAGGCCATCTTGGAAGAGCTGAATAAGATCCGTACCATGAACTTTCCAGCCGGAAATGAGGAGAGCCAGCAAGCCTGATGCCAGTAACGGCGATTAAGTTTGGGCACTTCCATTCATTTCCTACATGATTCATTGAGAAGCCCTGGGGGCTAGGAACCTGCCTGCTCAACATAAGTTCGTAGAAGGTGCCTAGCTATATGTGTACATCTTTTTTTTACAAAGGGGTCAAAAGGGGTTGCTACTTGACTTGCTTGATCCTGGGGTGAAGTGGGAGGGCATGACACTTTCTCGTTACAATAAGCACACCTGTCGCGCCTGACTGGTTTTTTTCTATCAGATCAATTCAAAAAAAGAAAAAATCATTCAAAGCATATTGGGTCAGGGAATTGGCGCTTGAAGCCTCCCTTTTCTTGTCATCCTCTCCAATCACACGGGAATCATAAACCGAGTGAGATGCTCCCTGGCCTGTTCAGGCTCCCAGTCCACCAGAATGCGTCCCTCGTCAATCTCGGCCATTTTCTGCTCGACCATACGTTCCATTGCCTCTTTATGCTCGTCCCCAAGGGAATCAATCCTTGATTTCCAGAGGTACCGCCCGCCATTGGCCAAGTCGTCGTCGACCTCTCTTGGCCCAAAGAACTTTTCGTCCAGAATAGTCCAGTATATGTAGTCGAATGCCCAACTATTGTTGGCGGCGTAGTTGAGCCAGAAGCGACCCGTCTCCCAGCTCTCGCGCATGTACCTGGACATGAGCTTGACTGGTTGGGTGTTATGGCGATCATGATCGCGATCGCCGTTGCCATCGCCGGCCGCGTCAGCAGTGGCAGCAGTGGCAGCATCAGCAACAGTCTCCAGTACCTCGTCTTCAAGGATGTTTTCCAACCTCTTCCTCGCCTTTTCCTCCTCTTCCTTGGCCTTCCAGGCATTTACTTTTTCCTCTGCCTTCTCCATCGATCGCAGCCATGTGCCGAGGCGGCTCTCGTAGGTCTTGGCCCACTCCTCGAGCCCGATGGGCCAGTTTTCCGGCGTCTCGAGCAGCAGCCACAACGGCGGATCCAGGGAGAACTGGGCGGGTGCTGAATATGCAAATTCCCAGTCGACGATGCCGGCAATTTTCTGGTTTTTGTCGAGGAGGACGTTGCTGGGGTAAAAAAGGTCGTCGCCCCAGAGTTGGAAGGGCCCGTTTCTGTCTGGCGTCTTTGCATAGGTTTGCTGTTGTTTATCGAGCCCGAGGGTTTTAGCCTGAGCCGACCACGCGTCCTCTGCAAACCCGAAAGTTGAGAGCTTCCCTTCCTTGGCCAGGCGGCGGAAAAGCTGACGCGCCACGTACTTGTTCCGGCAAGCGTCCGCTGCTGCAATGAAGTCGTTGTGCTGAAATACGAGATGTGCAAAGTGCATGCCGGCCAGCGCCATGTACCAGTCATCGCTGGTCGAGTACGTCGCGTCGGGTGCGGGGAGGACAGCATGGGGCACAGTTGCAAGCTGAGCCAACATGTTCATGTTGTGACTTAGAGGTCGACCGAATGTGAGGATGGTGTCGGCGGCTCTTGAGTCTTGACGGATCCCAGTCTTGTTGACGTTTTGCCGACCGGTCTCTTTGGAACTGGAGACTAAGGAACCAATACACGGGAATTCCACGTTGTTGTAGAGCTGCAGGAGATAGGTTGCCACCTGGTCCCAAAGCAGGGCTAGTTTGTCTTCATCGATGTTGGGGTCCAGGCAGATTGGGGATTCTTCCCGGTTTCCTAGATGCTGCGGCTTACAGGTTTCGGTGGAAAGATATGAGTTGTGCTGGATGTGGCCCATGAGAAGGAAAGAACCCAAGCCAGACGGGTTGTCTTCTGGCGCCCCCTGAAAGTAGATCTTTGGGACGGGGATGTCAGTGTGCTTGCGGACGTAGCGCATCGTCGCCACTTCGGCGGCTGTCTTTTCCTCGAGAAAGTCGAAGAGGGCTGTGTGGGGGACTCTGAAAGTCACGTTCCGAAAAGGACTGTCGTATCCTACGACCATGGTCCAGACAGCGTGAAAATTACCCTTTTTCACATCGTCCGGCATGAACGTGACGGGGCTTTCAAAGAATCTCTCAACGAAGGCTTTGTGCTGATTGGCGGTTTCTGCGACATCGTACTTGGGCTTCACTTCGTCGAGCAGCTTCTTGGTCCTGTCAAAGGCCTCGCAGTCCCAGGGGGTTCGATTTGATACCGCCATTAGAGCGAGCGAACCAATTGTTGCTAAAAGAAAAGGGGCGTGGGGGGTGTTGATTTCAATTTTGGAGACAGCGGATGGAAGAAAGAACAGTGTGCGGAACAAATGACAGGGAGAAAGGTAGAAACTTGGGTGGGAGGGAGGCTGGGGAGACGAGTCCTGGGGTAGTAGTTGGCGACAAACTCGATGGCGCAAATGGAAGCGAAGTTGAAGAGCAAACGGCTGCGGACCGCGCAGGCGAGATAATGGCAACTTTAAGATGCCGAGGGGGAGCCTGGGAGAGTGCCTGTGGCGAGGAGTTGGTCGCGACCAGGCGGGCCTACTTATTATTCTAGGTAAAGTCGGCCGGCGTGGTTTTTTGGTGTTGGAAGTTTGGGGGGGGGGGGGGGGGGGAATGATTGGCAAATAGGCACCACCTTATTTGCGGCCCAGTGAAAATCCCGGGAAAACCCGGACCCCCAAACCCAAAAAATTAGGAAAAAAACCCCCAAAACCACCCAACCAAAATAAAGGTGCGGATGAAGGAGAAAATCCCAAGGTAAAAAACGCACAACCCAAGGGCAAAAACCAACCCAGA
>JAPDFK010000401.1:0-38498 GCA_027569635.1 Lasiosphaeriaceae sp. G1095 | reverse complement strand
CCCCCCCCCCCCCCCCCCCCCCCCCCCCCCCCCCCCCCCCCCCCCCCCCCCCCCCCCCCCCCCCCCCCCCCCCCCCCCCCCCCCCCCCCCCCCCCGGAAAAGAAATCTTCCGTTCAGGTGAACGCAAAAAAAAAAAAAAAAAAAAAAAAAGAAACAAGAAAAAAGAATTCGACAAACGATGAAGAAATCACCTTAATAAATCCATAAAAAATAAAAAATTCTCACCACGCCCTCGCAGCCACATCCTGTGGGTAAACTCCCTTCTCCGGGTGAGTCTCGTTCAAGAATTCGACAATGGCAAGGGACTCCCACAGCACAACCGGCTTCTCGTCGGACGCTGCCACTGAACCAGAGGAAGTGACATGCAAGCAAGGGACGTGAGCGACGGGCGAGAACTCCTTCCACTGCGGCTGGCTATAGCCTTCCAGGACGATCTCTCTCATCTCTTCGATGAAAGGAATATCGAGGGCGCGCATGAGCAGCCATGGCCGCAAGGACCAGGAACTGTAGTTCTTGTTGGTGATGTAGAGGTGGTAGGTCATCTTTGGATTCGTTGAAAAGACGTTTTATTTTGAAGAAAAGAAACAAAAAGATGGTGAGCAATGTTGGGATGCTAGTAATATAAGTGAACGAGTCAAAAGTGCTGGTTGTGGATATCAGTCGGGTTCAGCTTAATAACCAACTCCTGAGAAAGACCCCCCCACGGCTCCGGATAGCTCTTGATAGGTAGGTTACGACTCATTACTACCCCGCAATGGTAACTTATATAGGCAAGCAGTTAGACTGGCCGCGCCTTGTGATTGACCGGCTGCAACCAGCTACACAAAGGCGCCATGTCGTGAAACGTTGAGGGGGTATAAAATGCAACATTACCAACGTCGTATCCAAAGGGCTGGTACAGGACAATCAATGATCATGAATTGCAGTAGACCGTAAATAACCCCGAGTCTCTGAACTCCAGCGCCGAGAAAACTCCTTTGGAAAACGTTTCCTCGAGCGACTTGTTTTGATATCCCGCTTGGTAAACAAGCCCACATCTATATCTGTCCGAACCTATATCCTTCCCTCATGCCTCTGTTGCAGGGGCCTGCGCTTCCTTCTCCTTGGCCTTCTGCGCCTTCTTCGCCTCTATTTGCTTCTGCTTCTCGAGCTTCTTTAGCTGATTCTTAGTCAACTTGCCATCTCCTCCTTCCGCCGCACCGTTTGCACCGTCAGCTGCCCCCTCGACCTGAGGAACAACAATGGGAGCCCGCGGGTTGCCCACCCACTTCAGAGGTCGCGTCGACATGAAGAGATGGACGATCTCGTCGTTCATCTTTGCCCTCCGTTCCTGGAATGCGGCCACGTATGTCTGGAGTTCTTTGATGCAGATCGCCTTCAACTCTCCAGTCAGGAGAGCACCGGACTCGTAGTCAACCCGGATTTTCTCGAGTTCTGCGTCATCCTCGAGGAAGAAACGGAGATACTGGAAGGACACATCGACACTGGTGTCTCCGCCCAGCGCACGGTGTTCTTCTTGGGAGACCTTGCCGCCGGAGAAAGCATACTTGTTGATCTTGTTCTTGATCTGTTCCCATCAGGTTAATGATTGCCGCATTAACACCACGGAATCAGGATAAAACACACCTGATTAGGAGTGTCCCTCATGAAGATTGCCGACTCATCAACTGACGCCGACATCTTAGTTCCAGGACCCTGCAAAGCATCCAAGAACCTGGAGTGAATCAAGGATGGCTTTGCGAAGTGCTGGCCCTTTTTAGTGTATATGCGTGAAGCGACGTCTCTGGTCATGCGGAAGTAAGGATCCTGGTCGATTGCGCACGGAATCAGGGCAGGGATCAAGTTTGTTTTATCCTCATCATCGCCAAAGATGTGCGGGAAACTGCTTGCGAACGAAGTAGCTCCTTGGATAGCCTAATCACACGCAAGAGTCAGTCAACAAATGGCTCACCGGGTCATTATTCAGAAGGGGTGGGCTCAGTAAACAAAAGAGAACGTAACGAACCCCGAAATGTATCTATATAAACCGGTTAGCGACTTTGGGATATACTTGGGTGGGTAGGAACCACATACTCTGCCAATATTTGTCGAGTCGTTGAAGCCAAAGATATTTCGGGCCTGGTTCAGCGTAATCATTTTGCTCATTCTGAGGAAGACTAATTAGTAGCCATCTTATGGGCCAGGTCCTGTAAGTTGTTCTGAGTTGAAATTACCTGACGATATTCCGGTACAGAGCTCCTCCCTAAATTTTGTGGTTAGACATTAACGGGTCGGGCGTCGAGATCGCCGATTTGCTGTTCCGATGGGCTTACAATGAAGTCGAAATCCGAGAAAATAAACGTCTTTTCTGGGTCTTTGAGCGTGGAAGTCAGAATTAGCAAGGAGGATAATACAGCAAGATATGCCTGGGGTAGTAAACCATACCGAATCCTACGGAAATAATGTCCATCGTATTGCTCTTGCAGTACCCCTGAACCTCCTCAATTGTCCGCTTCTCGCTAAACAGATATTTCTCGTCATCTTCAAGCCAGCGTCAGTCAAAATACTCTTCGGGACAGAATATCCACACCAATGTTACCTGTCAACATGATCACAAGTGGGCAGTCAAAGGTCTCTTGGAGCCACTTCGTAAATTCCTAAAGCATGTTAGACATGAAAATCCACATTGCTGGCTTATACTTTGGAAACTAACAAAAGGGATGGTGTGGCCAATGTGGACAGAGTCGCTGGAGGGTCCGCGGCCGGTATAGAGGAAGAAGGGCTCGCCGCGCTCGTATCGGTCAAGAATGAGCTCGAAGTCACGATGGGAGAAGACGATTCCTTTTCCACTTGTCAGATATGCGTTTGAATTATTCAGGGACGAAAGGAGTACCTCTACGGAGGAAACGGTGGGGCTTTTTCCCAGTGACCTTTTCGAAGCGCTCGAGAAGGGCCTCGTCGATCTTCTTGGTGCCAAACTCCTCAACAAGCTTAGAGTAGTCAATGGCCTTGGTAACACCATCCTGCCCGACCTCTCCAGAGACCTAAACAAGAAGGTTAGCTAGCCAGCCAGCCACTGGGCCCATCCATAATAGCGACTCGGAACGGACATTGTAAGGGTCAATTGTCTGCTTGTGTTGCTGCTTTGGCGCGACAGCTTCAGGGATGGGCGACTCTTTCAGAGCCTCGGAAGTCACGTTTGTCGCCATTCTGAGGAGAGCGAATTGGGTTTCTGGGGGCGAAATGGCGATGCCAGTGTCAGTGTTGTCACTACCTGGAAACCTCGACGCCCTATTATTAGCAGAGTGCAGTGACTCAGAGTCCTCCAGACTCGATGGCGGGGGAGGGGCACACTCGGAAATGTGGCCCTGTCTTTGGAGGGCGGGGAAACGCGGCAGAATACCCCCAAGGCATGCTCGCGGCAGGCAAGAAGTCAATTAAGTTTCTTGACATGGATGGTTTGTCGCAAAGAAGCACACAAAGACGCGACCGACCAGACAAAGCTACCTAGGTACCCGCCTATCTCAACAACCGCCTGCCAGTGCTTCGCCATCATGTTGGCGGCACCATGGCCCTGGGTGTGCCGAAGCTGCGCGCGATCACTGAGGCGTACTGGAGTTCCTGAACTTTTGCGAAGAGCTAGCACAGGTGAGTCCTCAGGCTTGAGGTACCTCGACGATCCAATTCATTCGTCTTTGTCTTCACGACTAACATGGCCCCCCTCTTACAGCACCTTCCGTCGCAGGAGGACCACCCCCTGCCCTCATCGAAAGGGCACGAAAGATGGCCGTCGAACACGACCAACTGAGTACCTTGCTGGAAACAGACTTCGATCCCAAGACGGCCACACGACTGGGCGAGATCTCTAGAGTCGCGACAGCGCTCAGGGAGTTTGAAAAGGCCAACGCCTCGGCCAGCGAACTCCGGAGCCTGACGCAATCAGACGATCCAGAGATGCGGGAGATGGCCCTCGATGACCTCGAATCAACGAATGCCGAGCTGGCTGAGCTCGGGCACAATCTCTCGGTGGCCCTGACGCCCAAACACCCCTTCGCCGACATGCCTTGTCTCCTCGAAATTCGACCTGGCCCAGGCGGCACCGAGGGCCGCCACTTCGCCGACACCCTCTTCCACATGTACCAGTCATATTGCGCAAACAAAGGGTATCGCACGCGTGTGGTAAAATACGAGTCTTCAGACAGCGATGGCCAGAAGGGCTCCGAGGGTGAGATACCCCTGGCCGAAGCCGTGATCGAGGTGCAGGAACCCGGGGCGTACGCACTATTCCGTGGCGAGGCCGGAATGCACCGCGTACAGCGTGTGCCAGCTACAGAGAAGTCGGGGCGGACGCACACCAGCGCCGTGGCGGTGTGGGTACTCCCCTCGTTCCCCGAGAATGGCAACATGGAAGCCGAGAACGACTTCGACAACCCCGAGAGCGATTTCTACATTGACCCTACCGAAGTGCGGACCGAGACAATGCGTGCCCGGGGTGCCGGCGGCCAGCATGTCAACAAGACGGAGTCGGCCATCCGGCTGACGCACATCTCCACGGGCACCTCGGTCAGTATGCAGGACTCGCGGTCGCAGTCAAGCAATCGCGTGTATGCGTGGCGCGTGCTGCGGTCGAGAATTGCAGCCCAGCGACGCGAGGCGCGAGAAGAGATTGCGCGCAACCTGAGGAGCAGCGTTCTCAACCAGGCGCAAATCACTCGCGGTGACAAGATCAGGACATATAATTACCAGCAGGACCGGTGTACAGACCACCGGAGCGGTTTGGATGTTCACAACCTCCCCAACGTCTTGGCGGGCGGCGAGATGCTGAGCAAGATCGTTGACAGTATCCAGACGTGGCTGACCGAGAGAGACATCCAAAACCTCATCGCCGAAGAGGAGGCGACTGCTTCCAGTGGCAATAAGAAAAAGGGCAAGTGAGATGCTCCCTTTGGTACAAACACAATCTGTACACTGCCTCATAGAGGCATGAACTTGTACTAATACTGCAGCAATTCCTGCATGTTTTATATTACCTTTTGTATAATACCCATGTCTTCTCATGTTGAGAAACCATACCCCTTTTCCACAATGCCTCTTCCCAAGGCAAGGCCTATTGTCCAAACCTCGTGCTTTTTGAAACATCTGGCTGCAACTCATCCCCCCTACTGCAAGCCTTCCGAAAACAAGCTTTGACATCGTTTCCTTCCAAAGCTTGAACACTTGCTCCAGGCTCCCGCAGCATGTCATTTTTGAGTCCCCCCAAGTGATTGATGGCAGGGATCAACCAGACGCTTGGCAAGGATCTCAAATCATCCAATCAGATGATCCAGTTCTTCCGTTGACCTGCCCCTTTGGGCCTGCGACCGCCCAGGGACTTCCTTGGCAATCAGGGGAACTCTTGGCTGGTTATCTTCCCGCCCGTTGTTGCCAAACACCATCTTCTTCCGGCTATCTTCGATCAGGCTCTGCGCCGCCTATCGACGAGATCTACCCGGTGTACTCTTGTGCTTTCCCCCCCTGTTTCTTCTACCGTTGTATTGCAAAGTCCAGAAAAGTTTCATGACAGCATATTGTCTGTGACTTATCTCTGACAAGAAGCTCTCATAAGTTGTGATTGTCAGTGATAACACAACCACTATAGCCGCAGCATAGGGAGGGAGACGCGGCATTGTTCTGCCGGGCCGCGTATGGCTACCTTATGACCTCCCCGGATTGGCCAAGCTCCGTCGTGGAGGAATCGGAACTCTGGGGAATTGTCCTCATAAGAGCTGCCTTATCTGTATTGCCAACTGCTCATCACCTCTCCTGGTATCCCTGCTTATTGTTCTGTTAGCGACCCAATGTGTGTCGTCCTCCATCTCCGCTCTACTAATATATTACTACGCAGTCACCGTGTAAGGAAAGAATACCACGCAGCTGCCGTCCCATCCTCGGATGGGTAGGTGGCACAGGATGCCAACCCACCGTGGTATTATCGCCTGAAGTGGTACGTCCAGGCATGACGACCCGCCTTTCGTTGGCCCCCATGTCTACCCTCTCTTATTTTCTTGCTCATAGCGTCATGGTGCTTTCTTCCTGCTTATTTGAGCGAACTATACCCTGCCATGAGGTGAGGAGGGATATACCAAGCTGACAGGGGTGTATCCGGGGTTGCGGGATGAGATGCATAGAGGGGGGACCCAAGCAACAGACCCAGGCGAAGCAATCACCGAGTTAATGGAGAAGGAGGTGGTGGTGCGATTTAAACCCGCTGCATCCCCAATACTATATATGAACTGCTACGTGAAAGGCTTGGCTGCGTTGTTGAAGCTCAAGCTCTCCCGCCGCGTCTGGACTTCTGCTCCTGTTGTTGTTGTTGTTGTAGCGTGCAGTCTTCCACAAACGTCATCTTAGAAGAAAAGTCAATTGATGCACCAATTGGGTTTCTGGCAAGATGCGTTGGACTAGTCTTCTCCTTTCTGGCGCGACCGCGGTGGTGGTGGCGGCTGCTGGTCGAGATATCGGCCATGCTGGCAAGCTTCACAAGGCACATGCCGAGACGAGGTTGAAGAAGACTACTATCAGAGAGCCGTTGGTGGACGATCAGCTCCTTGAGCGCCGGGCCAATGCTCCGTTGTTTCTGAACGCGAACACTTCAAGTGAGTAATTCCGAAAAGAATGTGTGCTGTCTTTTGAATTTGAACTGACATTTTCGTTCACAGAATTCGCTGTTAACGGCACCGGTATCCCCGACGTTTCTTTCGACGTGGGCGAGTCTTATGCCGGGTCTCTGCCTATAAGCAGCGATCCCAACGAGGAGAGCAACTTGTTCTGGTGGTTCTTCCCTTCGAAAAACCCGGCCGCGAAAAAGGAGATTCTCATCTGGCTGAATGGTGGTGTGAGTTAACCCCCCTAAAACTTTCCCATCTTCTGTGTAGAATCCATGTTCTGACAACAACAGCCCGGATGTTCATCCTTCGAGGGACTGCTCCAAGAAAACGGCCCCTTCCTTTGGCAATATGGCACCTTCAAGCCGGTGTCGAACCCGTGGAGCTGGAATACTCTGACCAACGTCGTCTGGGTTGAGCAGCCTGTTGGCACGGGGTTCTCGACCGGCAAGGTCATGGCCACGAGCGAAGAGGACGTGGCAAAGCAGTTTATGGGCTTCTGGAAGAACTTTGTCGAGACTTTTAGTATGCATGGGTACAAGGTGTACATTGCGGGAGAGTCCTATGCGTAAGTTATCATCACCATCCCTCCTTTGTCAACACCATTTTCTAATCGTGTAACCAGCGGTCTCTACTGCCCATACATTGCCAGCGCGTTCCTCGACGCCGAGGACAAAACCTACTACGACATGTCCGGTCTGCTGATCTACGACCCGGTGATCACCTCCGACGTCATCGCCGAATCGATCCCCATTCTCCAATTCACCGAATACTGGGGTGGGTTATTTCCCTTCAACGACACGTTCCGCGCCGAGATCCAAGCCCTCGACAAGAAATGCGGGTACTCGTCCTGGCTCTCGCAGCACCTTGTATACCCGCCCAAGGGCCCCATCCCAGCCACTCTCCCTGGCTCCAACTCTGCGGGAGCCCCCCTCGAAGAATGCGTCAACATTTACTGGAACATCTTTAATGCCATCCTCCTCATCAACCCGTGCTTCGACATTTACCAGGTCGCCACCACCTGCCCTTTACTCTGGGACGTCCTCGGCTTCCCTGGCTCTATCCCATATCTGCCGGAAGGCGCAGCAATATACTTTGACCGCGCCGACGTCAAAGCCGCGATCCACGCGCCCAACATTACCTGGGAAGAATGCTCCTCCAAGGACGTCTTCGTTAACGCGACCGACACCTCGGCCCCGTCCAACCTCGTCGTCCTCCCCAACGTGATCAACAAGACCAAAAACGTCATGATCGTCCACGGCGCCCTCGACATGATCCTCCTCGCCAACGGGACTCTCCTCGGCATCCAGAACATGACCTGGGGCGGGGCCCAGGGGTTCCAGACCAAACCGGACTGGCCGTTCTATGTGCCGTATAATGATGTCACGACGGCGGCGACCCTCGCGGCGGGTGGCGTCATGGGCAGCATGATTACAGAGAGAGGGCTGACGTACGTGGGCGTCGATCTGGCCGGGCATATGGTGCCACAGTATGCGCCGTCGGCGGCGTACCGGCAGCTGGAATTCTTGCTTGGGCGGGTGGAGTGCATGAATTGCACGGTGCCGTTTACTGTGGACAAGGGCGCGCCGCAGAGTGCGCAGCCGCTTGGGCTGGGGACGGCGCCGCCCGGGTGGAGTGATGCCACCACGGGAGGGGGGAAGAACTGTACGCGGAAGAGGAGCGTCCCCGTGGCACCGGGCAGGAAGGTGAGGAAGTGAGGTCCTTTGGTGGTTAAGCGGTAAATTTATATATATAACGTTAATATATATACATAATCTTGGAGTGGTAATGGGGGAAAAAAACATCATGACATTGTTCATCAGTCTCCGAATACCGACCGCTTCTCCCAAAACCCCAACTGTGTTTACATGTATGCACGACGAGATCTCAGAGGTAACTAAGCAGGTAGTGAGCTTCGTGTAGAGCATAACCACGGCCGAATACCTACCTACCCAGTGATCATTGACTTCTATCGTTATGGACTTTCTACACTATATTTCTCCTTGTTGTCCTTGTTCCACTTTCTACAGTTGCAACTCGTCCCATATCTTTAGCGTCAAAAACATCAGATGAAAGAGGCATTAATAGACAAAGACATGATGGATGCTCCGTCGCATCGTACTTCTTCAACGGCATTGCTTATGTCATCGTCGACTTCTATGAACAATACACATATTGGCATGACATACGCGGTGAACGGTAAGTGCTGAGCCAGAAGAACGTACGACATAACAAAAAAAAAAAAAAAAGCTGTTGCATTGATCCAAGGGAGTAAGTAGCCATAAAATATATACACATCCGCCCGCTGGGTTTGAATGGCCATGGCCATAAACTGCCCATCTAATAAATGGGCAGTTGGTTGGTGAGAGAGAGAGAGAAGGGAAACTTTGATACAAAAAGATACAATGAGTGGAATTAGGACCAATGCCTCCCTTCCCAATATCCATTCCCTTTTCCCGCCCGAACCCAGATAATTTTCCGTCGCAGCGCTTCATGGAGTGACAGAGACAAAAAAAAAAAAAACTGCGCCGCCTCGCTATCATTTCATTTCCCTTATGTACGCCATGCTGTAAAAGCTTGTTATCAAGACAAGTAATATACAATCAACGACACGCAAACCGACACTATGGCGTGCTTTCCCTTCAGTTTGTTGATCCACTCTTAACCATTAGAACCGTTTGGGGTGGACGAATGAGGTGATATGATGAAGGGAATGGGATGGTGGGTTGCAGTTATAGCATTCCCACAAGCACACGGCTGGTTTTGTTGTGCTTCATTTAGTCGCAAAACAGAGCCTGGCCAGACTCAGGCAGCTTCCATGCTCCGCTCCCGTGCCATCTTGCGAAGTTCCAGGACGCCAATGACGCCTGTCTGGCGCAACCGCTCCAGAATCATGCGCATGCCTTCCCTGCTCTTGCCGAGCTGGTCCTGCGTCTTGGTTGACGCGAGGGACTCGATGGTCTTTTGGATACCCCGAGCCCCGAACATGGAGAACCAGCTATCTTTTTCCTGGGCGGGCTGTGCCGCCGCTGCCGACATCTGATGTGGTGACTGGCCGAGCTTGCCCCGAATGCGCTCTCCCAATCGTGAGCGAAACACCACCTTGGTCTCAACATCTGTCGTCGATACCTCGGTATGCGGCGCCGGCGCCCGGTACAGTTGGCGCTCGACAACCGACAGCACGCCGACAAAGTTGAGGTTCCGGCTCTCCGTCGTCATCCACCCTTCCCGCATGTCCACCACACTCGACTCGAGGATGTATGACGCCTTGTCGGCGGCGCCGCCGCCAGTGAGGCTAGTTGGCAACAGCTTCATGACAGCAGGCGGCATCCTGGACTTCTTGAGGTGGATGCGCGTCGTGTGCAGCCGGCCCGTGTCCGGGTCGACGTGCGACGAGATGGTGTCGGTGCTGAGCACATGGCTGGCGAACGGGTTGAGCTGCGGAGAGCAGTAGCGTAGGAAGAAGGCGAGCGTCACCGTCGGGAAAGGGTGGCTGTAGGTGTGGTTCGTTGTGTGATTGAGCACCATGTTTGCTATGGGATTCGGCCGCTAACGTCGAAAGTCGGATTGCGGACGGTTGTCGGGTTTGAGCTGGATGATAGATGGAGCAAGGAGGGGGGGGGGTTGGCGAGAAGTCGGGACGCGTGTGGTATATGGTATGGAGATTGAGTTTCGAGGCGCTCTAGGTAGTGCAATCGGCATGTGTGAGAAGCAGCAGCTCACGGTTGAGAAGAAGGGATGGACATTTGGAGATGCGTAGGTATCCACGAGCAAGCCGTTGGCTGACCTTTGCTCGGGATGCTACGCAGGCAGCGGATTCAGGAGTCAAGCGAGGATTTGGCGATGGGAAAAAGTTGCGCTTCACTACTAGGGAGTTTAGAAAAGAGGATAAGAATGAGGAGCTGCCCCCAAACGAATCCACGGGCTGCAACCAATTGATAACTTTGGGCACCTTTGGAGAAGGAAGAAGGAGGGGGTTGTGCGACACTGATGATCTATCGGCTCATCATGGTCCCAGCAGCATCCGAGTTCCTGCCTTTTTTTGAGTGGCACAGGCACAGGAAATATGGAAGCCTCTCAAGCAAGCATCAGTATCACGCGACCCACTGTGGAGACCTATCTCCGTAACGGCAAACGTGCAACATGGCGGCGCTATCCGAACAGCTTCCCCAGCAATTGGCAGGAATGTGCGTGCAATCGATTGGAAGACCAGCCAGGTAATTTGCTGGAATTTGTGACTCGGAAAATATTACAGTACATTGTTTTTGCTCTTTTGGTCATCTGTGATACCCATGACATGGAAAAGGGTGGATGCAAGTCCCCCAGGTTACAAATCCGGGCAAGTATCCCCCAGACCCCCCCGTAAAATCGGGGGACAGGGATGGAAGGTCTGAGCTTCCCTTGATTGGCGCCTTATATATGAGGCCACAGAACATCAACCGAGCGGGGAAGTCAGGCAGAAAGAACGCCTCTCTGCCCATGTATTAGTCACCTGGTCGCCACTGCATGCCAGATTTAATAAGGTTCACCTGCCATCTTCCTCCTTTTCCTTCTCCACGACCACGACAAACCCTTCGTCGGCATCGAAAACTCTTGCACCTTGACGGCGGACTGGTGAGAGAGCGCACAGTATTCGCTTCGCCACTCATTTTCCTTCCAGTCGCCATCTTCATATGCCGCGTCTTCTTTGCTTAATCCACGGCGTGACGTAAGAAAGGACAAAGCAGTGCACGATCGACGGCTGGGAAGCCAGGGCGAGCGACTTTGTCAGACGACCGCCCAACGACCAACTGACGGCAGCCTGATCCATCTATCGCGAGCGCCCCGTTTTGCTCACCTTACTATCGCCCGCGTTTCTTTTTTACACAGACGGTCGCCTTGCTACCTATACCTGGAAAACAGAGGCTCGGATTTATTCTGGCTTGCGGCTAACTGAAGGTGTTCGTTCTGAAATCGCGCTGGCAAAGGTTATTGGTGCTATTCACAGGAGGGGACAAGTGCGATTCAGCTATTCTTTGTCAATTGAATAGGCATTCGTGTTTCGCTGGGTCTTTGTACTTTTCCTTCTCATCCATCGCTTAACCTCCGTGCATAAAGCGTTTTTTGTCTTCTTTCGAGAACAATCAGAATTGACTCCGTCCAACTCTGCAAGTTGAAGCGAAGAGAGAAGAAAAAAAAGATCACTCTGCGAAGAGACCCGCAAAAAGGAAACAAACTCCCCCCCATCACTCTCCATTCTTGTGCGGGACACGCTTCGAGACAGTCGCCTTTTTCCCTCACAGCATTAGAATCTCTAATTCACAGCATCCACTTGGGAACTTGGTGCTTCCTCTGGAACCATCTACGTGTGTCTCCCCCTCGTACCGTCGTTACACGACGTGCATCATTCAACACCGACAACCACCATGTCTTCCTCAGTTTTCTTCAAGTTCAAGTCTCAGAAAGAGCCCACCCGCGTGCCGTTTGATGGGACGGGTATTTCTGTCTTTGAACTAAAAAAATCAATCATCCTGACGAGTGGCTTGGGCGATGGAACCGACTTTGATCTCGTCATCTTCGCCGACGAGGGCATGAAAGAAGGTATGTGTGGCGGTTGCGCTCGCCTCCTCCCTCTCCATCCAACAAGTTCTGAAGCTAACCTATGGTGCAGTATACGACGATGACACCACACTCATCCCCAGATCAACCACGGTTATTGCCCGACGTATGCCTCCCAAGATCATGGGGAGAGGCAGTGCAGCTCGATATATCTCCGGAAAGATGCCCATGCATTCAAAGAACTCGTCGAGAAAGGAACAAATCGCCAAGCCCGTGGCAAAGGCGCAATCTAACGTGATGGCGCAGTTGAGCAGCGCCATGACAGAAGAGGAGAAGATGTTGGCAGTCTTCCAGGCCCAAACAGAAAATTTCACGGCTCGTGAAGAGGAGATGGCTACGTATGTCCCACCCACACCCAACCCCCCTCCAAGACGATGTTGCTAACCGTAAAATAGACAGCAATATGTGGCCAAGGGAGGCCCCAAACGGCCTGCCAACGTGCCCGACCATGACCCTCCGCAGGGTTATATCTGTTATCGATGCGGCGAAAAGGGCCACTGGATTCAGCTCTGTCCCACCAACGACAACCCGGAATTTGATAATCGCCCTCGGGTCAAGCGGACCACGGGAATTCCCAAGTCGTTCTTGAAGACAGTAGATAAGGCTACCGCATTGGGTCAGAATGCCGACGGCGACGATTCAAAGACGCCCTCTGGCATCATGGTCAACGCCGATGGAGAGTATGTGGTTGCTGAACCTGACAAGGCAGCTTGGGAGCAGTTCCAGGCCAAGGCCAAGTCGAATGCGGCGGCCCAAAAGGCTGTTTCCGATGGAGACAAGGAAGTCCAGGAGCGAGGATTGGAATGCCCCATCGACAAGAAGATGTTCATAGACCCAATGAAGACCCCGTGTTGTGAGAAGACGTATTGCAATGACTGCATCACCAATGCTCTCATTGAGAGCGACTTCGTCTGCCCAGACTGCAAGACTGAAGGCGTACTCATCGATGACCTCAAGGCAGACGACGAGGCTGTCGAGAAGATGAAGGCCTTCCTCGCCGAGAGGGCCTCCAAGGCCAAGTCGGGATCAAAGAGCCCCTCGCCGCCAGAGTCGCCCGCAACCGCCAATGGAGACACAACTGACAACAGCAAGACTGAGCCGACGAAAGCGAAGTCCAAGTCTCCCTCGCCTCCTCCTGTGGCTCCAGCCACGTCACAACCTACAGAAAAGTCACAAAATATAGGCTCTGCGCCATCCCAGCGCAGCTTGTCAGTAGCACCTGCTCACGGAGAGCAACAATCTCTGCTAGCTAAGAAACGCCCCGCCGAGGACAAGGCGGAGAACCCTAAGATACCCAAAGCTCCGAAAGCCATGCAGAAGGCACAGGAAACCCAACAGCAGGTCATGATGGAGCAGATGATGAACGGCATGAACGGTATGAATGGTATGAACATGGGTGGCATGCCAGGCATGCCCATGAGCGGTATGAACGGCATGAATGGTATGAACCCAATGGGGATGCCAATGATGTTCCCTGGTATGCCCATGATGGGAAACTACGGCATGGGTATGGGCATGGGCATGGTGAACCCCATGATGAACCCCATGATGACGGGCGGCATGCCGGGGTTTCCGGGCATGAACAATATGAACGGCGGCTTCGGTGGGATGCCCAACGGCCACGGCATGTGGGGCGCACCGGATATGAACAATATGCAGCAACAGCAAATGAACCCTATGGCTGGCGGCAACGGAGGACCTCCGAACATGAACGGCATGAACAACGGCGGTATGAATCGCATGAATGGCAGCGGCATGAACGTGAACAACAGCAACAACGGCGGCACTAGTGGCCCCGGCGGTTTCCAACCTGGTGGTCCCCAACAACAACAACAACAACAACAACAACAACAACAACAACAACAACACCAACACCAACACCAACAACACCAACAACAACAACTCCCTCACAAGAACTTCTCTCATCAGCCCGCGGATGATGACGATGCTTACTTCCGCAAACCGGTCAATCCTCACCGCCATCAGAACCGCCAGCGACGGGTACGGCCTAGCGACTACCGGGAGCTCTGAGCGTTACATCTCCTCCTTCCCCCCAATCTCAGTGGACTGTACATCATCTTCACCTCTTCCACTCCACACAATCACGACACCTATATCACGGCTTCGACGTTTTTAGACAGGCAGGCTCGGGTATAATTAACCGGACGGCGCGGCGTTCTGTATCTTTTTTCTTTTCTTTGTTCGTGGGCTGGGATATTGCCTCTCCAGTGCGGGAGGCTTCATCAACCATCATCATCGCATCGCAGGCGGGCGCGTTTTCCCCTTGTTTTCGGATTTCTTTTTTATCGGGTGGTGATGAATGGATTTGGCAGGTCGGGTAGGCAAGCTGCTTTTCTCTCTCGGAAGCAAGTCACAACGAAGGGTATATCGCCGGTCATCTCAAGGAAAGAAATATATGGCGAAAACACAAAAAAGGGTTTGGGGAGGAGCGAGGATATCAGGGCATGGAGGCGTTCTTGTTTGCCGGGTCATCTACCTGGGGAGATTGGTACACAGGCGTCTTCTCTGTATATACTTTAGGTGCCGCTGCTTGCTTGGTAGTAAGTAGTAGTATGGCGCGCCCTGGTAAGAAGTGGAGAATTGACGATTATCATTAACAAAATTTATCTTGAGTGACTCCCCGTACAACTGTGTAACTGTAACTGCCCACTCACTTACCCACTAGGGAGTCTATTGACCATGGCCGCAATTGCGATCACCCAATCGTGACATGTGCTTGACTAGAGGTGCTTCCCATTGCTTTATTTCCCGCAGCCACCACATAAATTTGGAGCTTGAAATCCCCACTTCTCGCTCACAGCTCGACACCACAAAACAACACACAAACCAGAGGGAGCCAACAAGAGATGAAACCCGTACTCATATTCCATGCGTGATGGGAGGTGTGCTTCCCATACCCTATCAACAGCCACATATCATTTTTCGGCGTTAGTGCCCAACAACTCTGCCCCCTCCATCCCCCCTTTTCGCCTCAAACTAACAACTCCACCGAAACAAAATCGCAATAAACAAACCAGCAAAAATAATAAACATACAACATCAGGGATTCGCTGGTCGTCACCGACCCAACTACTAGTCTGACGGTCACTAGCTTGTCTAGGGGAGAGCGGACGGGAGCCCGAATTCTCCAGTGCCTATGGTCGTATGTGTCTGTTTGGGCTGGAAGCAGGGTAGATAGATCTGGATGGCTCCTAGCAGGATACACGCCTGGGGAGGGAATATAGGGAATGCCTCATCCGACTTGCTATCTGAAATTTTTCTCTTGTTAAGATCGTGACCTAGTAACGCGAGGGTTACCCTATTTCCATCCCCTACGTACTAGTCTAGTAACAATAGCCACATGGTAGGTAACTGAAAGTTACCGCCCTCCCTTTACATTACAATTGAGCAACATGAACAGGCATGACATGAGAACATGAAAGATAAAGACTTTAAGAGTTGAGGGGGAAAAAACTCAAGAGAAGTTTCCTGGACCTGCAAACCTACTTGCCGCCCCCGATGATCAACACACTCGTTCCGTATCTCCCCAAGTGGTTGATGTTGTAAAATGATTCACCCGCCCCCAGTTTGTTGTATGTCCAAGATCCGAGTTCCCTCTCAGTCATTTTCTCCATGAATCTTTCTTTCTCTTGAGAAGCTGGATCAAGCAAGGATTTCAAACCACACAAGACCACCCAAGGGACTCCGGAATACCTATATGTATCGAAATCACGTTGAATTTAGAGGATTTTTGGCTTCTGACCCAAATACGAACCTAGAGGCTATGGGGAAAAAAGAAGAAGAAAAAAAAGCCAAAACAGAAAAAAGGAAACAGAGTGCCATTGCTCATTACTTACATCTAACCTAGCATTACGGGGAATTACCGAGGTAGAGAAGACATGATTCATCACATCCGGTAAACCAATCCGGCTCAAGACTCTCCGCCGCAGCGACAGCATCTTTGAAATCCCATTCCCTGCGCCAGAACTTTGGCTGATGCAAGATTTTGAAAGCGCCATGCCTCCCCCGAGGGTTGTCATCACATATTCCGGGCAACAGCCACAAAGGACCCAGCTCCACCGAACAGACTCGAGCTTTGTAAGACGGATCATGGCGCCACAGCCGGGCCCCTAGGGATGAGTCGTGCTTCTGAAGTGCGAGTTCCAGTTGCAGGCGTTTCGCGGCATCATCCGGGTATGCTTTGCTACAACTCCCCCCCCCTCGACGGCAAACGGTTGAAGTTGACTGGGTTCCATAACAGAAACTGTGCTAACATACCTTTGGTGATCTTGGCGCCTCTCCTAAGCAACCACTCCCACTCAATGGTGGGAAGTATTATATTGCCGTGGTAGAGAACTTCGAGGAATGTCATTTTTCTCGAATCTTGACCCTTTACGTCAGCACCGCAGCGTTTTAGCAGTTTCATGAAGGCCGTTGGCGCGGGCGACTATATAGAGAAGTGGTTACCCCGTGCTTATGTTGGTGCCTTTGGGATAGTAGCGACTGTTCGGGTCTGCGCCCTGCTTCACCAGAAGTTTCATGATGCCCAGATGTGGCTCGCCGGTTGGCGAATCCGGAGGAAGCACTAGGCTTTGAACTGCCGTCTTTCCTTCAAACTGCGCGTTGATGTCGGCGCCTTGCTCTACTAAAGAACTTCGTCATCATGGGCTTCGGTGTCTGGGAGGTGAGGTACACTGAGAAGTGCAATAAGGGGCGACCTTCCTTGCCGTTCAAAAAGTAATGCCAGTCGTCGTCCTCGTCCGCCTGACGGATATGGTGGGTCATGTAGCCGAGCATGTCCGTCGCAACCGCGAAGGACAGAAAGGTGACATGCCAATGGACAATCACGTGTATATTAAGAGGGCCAGCATTCCCGCCTAGGCATTTTGATTGTCGAGTCGTACGAGTGCCGCCGACGCAGTTACGTTCTTCCTGCTTCTCGACGTTCGAATCGCGACGACCCATCTCCGAGGAATCGTCATCAACGACCTCGAGTAACGAGTTAGCGAAGTTGCCCCGAAAAGCGCATCTGACGCATCTGAAGGCATGATTCCAACCTATAAGGAACTACCAATCTTTTCTCGAAAGCCAACGACACTTCTGAATCCCTTGTCTTCCTGGAACGTACTGGATTCGAGCCGGTTCCGATTTATCATATGATCAAGCGTAGACTCGAAATCTTTGCGAAGTTTGGTGAGAACCTCGGTGTTTGGAGCCAGGTTCCGGATGATCCTGTCATTGTACGGCCTGAAAGCCAGCCAGTATGGATGCAGCCTTTGCTACTTGAGCACCAAGCTCGGCGGCTGAGCTGCCACGGTGAGGCGTCCCAAAGAAGATGATGGCGAAGGTCGATTCGACCACGGCGTAAGAATCGTTCAGAGCCTCAAATCATGTGTTGTTAGCCGACGATCCCAAACTCTTAGCGAGACCAGCCTGCAACTTACAGATTTGACGATCAAGCCACCAAGAGAATGCGCGATAAACATAACCGGTCGGTACATGCTCTCCTGTCGCGTTCTTCCGAGCCCGTTGAGCAGTGATTCACCTTGTGCCGTAATTGTCGTAATGTTGCATTCATCGACCATCTTAATGATGTCCGAGTCATAGCCGTAGGTCTTATACGAGCTCTGCGGCAACAATCGAGTTGACCAAGAAGGTCTTTTGACCAAAACACTCCGAGGCTAGCTGGTTCTGGCGAGGGTTCAGCCCGTCGTTGCTTGTCAAATCAACGCGCCAATGTGATCGGTCACCATGCATGTCAGGCGCAGAAAAAGAAAGAAAAAAGAATGCATGAATATGAATAAGTATGCCTCGCCCCCATTGTTGATTGACATGGTGTTGCTGAGGTGGAGAAAACGGACACGAGATGCCACGATAGCAGAATGAATTGGTGTTGTGGATGTTCAAGGTCAGGCCGCCCACTCGCGTGTAGTGCGTCCCCTGTCACCAGTCCCCCGTCACGACCGCAGCGGCGATTGGTCCCCTTTGACAATAGAGCGGCCGCTGAGGGACACTGACTCTTTTATTTGAGACCGAAAGGATCCCGAATATCACAATCCCTCTGGACATATATGTGTAGGCTAGAGTCGAAGTAGACATCCTGAAATCTGGCTCCTGGTGGGTAATGAGACGGAGGAGTTAGGGGTCAGTGTTTATTTGTATTGTTGACTAGGTATCTATCCTACCAATGGTATCTTTAATTTCGTTTCTTCTTTTCCCCCCCTGTCCTTCTCTCGACTATTTATCGCCATGAGGGGGCACAAACGGCTTAACCAGCATCTCGCTGAACTTCTCCAGTCTCTCCTTGCCCCGCACCTCCTCGACGAGCAGGGGCATCTTGACGACATTGAACTCGTCGTATAGCTCCTCGATCTGGTCTAGGTACTTCTTCTGCATGCGGCGTCGGGCAGTGCACTGCTCGCAGTCGGACCCGGGCTTGGGATACAGCAGCTGGTTGACCACGATGCTGTGCGTATCGATGCCGTAGTTGGCCAGTTCTTGGATCATGCGCTCCGTCTCGTAGAGTGACAGGAACTCGGGGATGCACACACACACAAAGGTTGTCAAGTTTTCATCCTTGAATTGCGTGTTGACTTCGGAGATTGTCTCGCGTAGGGTTTCGAGCTTCTCCATCATCTCAGTCAGGTTCCCCCCGTTAGGGAGGTTGCTGCCGAGGACGCCATTGAGCAGGGGCCCGTACTGCGAGGAGAGTTGCGAGACCTTGGCGAGGGCCTTTTCAAGGACGGAAGGGAATTGAAGGAATCGCAGCGTGTGCCCTGTTGGCGCCGTGTCGAAAACGATGGTCTCGTATGAGAGTGACTTGACTTGCTTGAGAACCTCGGCGAACGACATGGCCTCGTCAATTCCGGGTATCTAGTGAAGGATCCATTAGCATAAGTCTCTTTTTTTCTCGTTGCTCCTCTGCTCTCCCCAGACATACCGCGAAAGCTAGGTCCTGCATCATGCCGCCCATGCCGCCCATATCACCCATGCCACCGTCGGCGCCCTCCTGGCCGGCCAAAAGATCCTGGATACTGCCGTTAGGGTCGATCTCCATGGCGCTGAGGTTGGTGTAGCCGTCGATTAGGCGCGCCTCCTTGCCAAACTTTTGGCTGAAGGCATCGCTGAGGTTGTGCGCCGGGTCTGTCGAGATGAGTAGCACTGATCGCCGCACCTTGGCGAGCTGAATGGCCAGACTGCAAGACGTAGTCGTCTTGCCCACGCCGCCCTTTCCTCCCACGAAGATCCAGCGCAGCGACCGCTGGTCAAGGATGGACTGGAGGGTGGGCTCGAGAGCATCCGGATCGTCGGCGTTGACAACTGCAGAGGACATGTTGGGCGGTTTGTTTGTTTGCGAAGTGGTTGTGGAGAATTGGCAAGGGTGTATATAAGTCTCGGATGCGATACTTGGATGTCGAGAAGGTCGGTTGGGTCAAGTTCGAGGTTGATGACGTGCGCTACAATGTAACGAAATGTAATGAATATACGGGGCCTGCCCAGGTAAATAATTAGCGCAAAATAACATATATAGCACAGTATATGGTAAACACCTTTCGTTATGAGCAGTTGTTGACTTGAAGCCTGGTCTCGCTGATAGAAACAAGTAGAATTGCAAAGTTGACTCTGGAACACGGTCAAGTGGTTCACCCCTCCCCCTCCCAAGCCAGCGCCGCAACGTCACTGGGGTCTTCACTTTTTGGTGGGGTCAAGGGAAGCTTGAACAGGGGTGGGACCCCGTTGAAGGCTTGGCATAAAGTCCGGACTCAAGGTTGAGAGTGATTGCTCCCTTACTAAGAAAAATGGTAATCAATTATCAACCAAATGTTTGACTTGGCTTTGGGCAGTCAGGTTGTATCTCATTCTGTGATACTTGGGCTTCTATTTGCCTAAGGATAAATAAAGCCAAAATTTAGGCAGCGGCCTCACACAGTCGGAGGATTTCCAACTGTTGTTAATGTCTTTCAGCTTGGTCTCTCGGAATGTAACCCGTAACTCGGACCTAAAGTATACTAATAAAACCAGTATAGCCATCCTCTGCAGCGGGAGCGTCCGTACCTATATGAAAAATGATTAGATGAAAGGGTTTATTGCTATTTCCATCTGCTTTCCGTG
The DNA here is from genome assembly GCA_027569635.1 of Lasiosphaeriaceae sp. G1095. NCBI lineage: Eukaryota > Fungi > Ascomycota > Sordariomycetes > Sordariales > Lasiosphaeriaceae > Lasiosphaeriaceae sp. G1095. Next base: position 18,165 of record JAPDFK010000401.1, on the reverse strand, counting down.
ACACCAGGTTGGTTGAGCAACTGAACATCCCGAACTCTCACCGCTTTCTTTTACCTATATAACCTTCTTCTTAAAAAAAAAAGTATTACGTTGTTCGGTCTTTCAAAGGCCCAGTTTGTTCGCCCCCAAATTGCCCGGCCAGTTTGAACCATTGTCGGGAAGCGGCGTCTCAGCGGGTTGCGGCAGATACCGACTGTGCTTGCCCAGCGAGGGTGGGGCCGCAATAAGGCACCGTATCTTTAGCCGTGGCCCCCGAAAAACATACCTAGGGGAGCCGTGGGATTCCCATAACTACATAAAGAAGTGTCGAAGGCATCGAATTCAGACTGCCTTCTCAGTCCGGTATTCAAGTGACGTTTTCCCTTTCTCAGGTTGACTGCTCTCCTCGTAAGTTTAAGCGACTTCCCTGCACCCCTGGGCCTTACCCCCTACCCTTCCTCGCTCCAGGCCTTTAAGTGATAAACCCCGCAGTCAAAGGCACCCCGCCACGAGTCCCAAGCTCTTGGGTTGACACATCCCTCCCTCCGTTTGGGTATAACAACACCTCGGAGTCGCCTCTCCAGCCCTTCATCCCAGAGAGACAGACTATATTCCACTAAAACCACACAAAATGGCTACCACCCCGGCCGGCAAAGACCGCATCACCTGCCATGTCCTCGACACCTCGGCCGGCAAGCCCGCAAAGGGCATGCGCGTGAAACTCGAACTCACCCCCTCCGCAACCGTCGCGCACCACCACACGGCGATCCCGCGCAAAGAATTCGAGAGCCAGACGGACGAGGACGGGCGGATCAAGGTGTGGCTCCCCTATTCGTCGGCCACGTCGTCCGGGGAAGTGCCCGTGCACACGCTCGAGGACGTGCTCGGCGCCCTCGACAGCAACGGCGACGACAGCGACGAGGACGGGAAGACCAAGGCGTCGACGTGGACACTGCGCTTCGACACCGGGTCTTACTACGGGGAGGATAACACGTTCTTTCCCGAGGTCACCGTCGTGTTCCGCGTCCAGCCCGGACAGCATTATCATGTCCCGCTGCTGCTGTCGCCGTATAGCTATACGACATACCGCGGTAGCTAAAGGGTGGAGTGTTGACGGTGAAGAGGGAAATATCAAGATACATGAATGAGAGGATACGGAAATCGGTCGGGGATACATTCGGAGATAGGGGAGGGGAGGGGGCGTTTTAGTACGAATTTTCATTTTCCAATTTGCCTACTCTCTGGCATGTGAAATCTGGGTCAGAATGGGCAAACAACAATGCAGACACAACGAAGCGAGCGAGCGAGTAGACCTAAATGAAAGCATAAGCAAACACCTACATCCATATTCCCATATTCTACGGATACCCCAAGAAGTCCAATCCGCGTTTCTCCACTACATTTCTCTCCACTACATTTCTTCGAGAAGGGGAGAGAAGTACAATCAATGATGAATAGTGAACATGTCTTGCTCCATTTCTGAAAATACACTTGCTCTTCCACCTAGTACCCCGAAGGGAGCTCGAAGAGTGGCGCAACAGTAACCTGACAACGAACGAAGAAGTTGCTGCTTTCCTTCTGGCAACAATCCAACAAGGACGACACACCCCAAAAATAAATCCATGAGTATTGTTCTAATTTTCTCCACGAACCACAAAGACATGGTTATTATTGTCACTCTCGTCAGTACAGGCCACTCAATCACCGGAGCTGGAGCGATTATTGATGAAACTTTTTCTTTTTGCCTAGACTAGCTAGGCCAAGCCATGTATACTTGATTAAATCCCCCAATATATGCAACCTGTCATATACTTGGCCCAATGCCGAATACTCGTCTTCACTTTTTACCCTGACGCCCGGGAAAAGATTATATGCAATGAGCCATTTCCCAAAACCTGGCCCTTTTCCTTGTTATCCATCCTGTCCTGCTCCAATATATATATGTAAAAGCCACCGGAACTCCACGCTTAATAAGTAACAAATTGTTGAGTCCAAATTTCAAACCATCATGGGGAGAGTTTAGTTCTCTCTTTCTTTTTTTTCTTTTTTTTTCTTTTGGGAATCCTAAGTGATATGAATCATATCGACCACATCCTCTTGAAAAATGTGTTTTTCTTCCTCCCGTCCCTAGGGTCTCGCTTCTCCACCCGTGGGTCGGTCGCCGTTTTCTGGATCCCCGTCGACGACGATGATTCGTAACCGCTATCAGCGCGGGTGTGCTTGTGTATGTGCTTGCTGACGCTCTCTGTGATTTGGGCGGACTGGGCGACAATGTCCCCGAGGCTAGGAAGTACCACGATCTTGCCGGACGTGACACCATTGCGCGCACGGCTGACGGGACGCCATTCGTGGTGCATGGTGGGCTCGCTGCCCCTTCGAGGTCGGTTGAGCTCCTCCTCTCCTATTTCGGCACCGATCCGGGCTTCCGGGTGAACCCAGTTCGCTAAGGACACAATGTTAGTAAGTGGAACAATAGTTGGAATAGGAGGGAAGAACTTACTGGTGCAACGAATTTCGGGGAATCCTGTGTCCGAGGGCTTCATCTCTGTTGTTGGTGGAATAAAATGTGCTGGTCCTCCAACCTCCGTTTTCCTGGTCTGAGACTTGTTTCTTCCTAAGCGCATGTCGGGCGAGCTGGGTGGGAGACTCTCCGGACTATTATACGGTTTATTGTTGAAGAAGCTTTAAAAGAGAGTCAGCGCTATCTCGCGGCGGGCTCGTCCGTCGCTAAATAGACTCGGAGGAAGCAGCAGCGAGGCGGAGCCAGAAGAAAGGATGAATAAGTGAATGGACGAGTTACACAAAGGAGAATCCTCGGGCCTCAAAGAACAAAGACAAAGGATTGTCAAAGTTGTAAAGAAGACAATGATTTACAGAAGGGAAGTATAGCAGGATTTCCGTGAAGCTTCCAGGTTGGGGGTTTAAAGCCCTTGATGATGCAACTTGCCATCGACTGAGGCCACCCATAAGGCTGAGGCGATGTTGTGGTCAAGATGGCCATATTGCACATCCCGGTTTGATCCATGTCATGATCGAGTCTCAAAAGAACCCCCGTTTGGGCCACAAGTCGGCCATCTGCTCGGAGAATATGGTTGGGGGTACATGGTCTGGAGATGCTTGGCCCGTGGACAATTGGAAGACAGGTGCTGTAAGTGCTGTAAGTGCTCTGAGGCGCAGGGGCGCGTACCTGGCAAACCTAAAAAAGTGGAGCAGGGACCACGCCATGGCGCCCGCAGAGAATGGAAGAACGGCGGATGGCTGGCTGTGAAAACAGGCGCGCGGTAGGCCGAGTAGCGCTGGCCTTGTGATGATCAAGCGGTCGATGTTTCGATGCGGGCCAAACGATGGCCTGCTGCAAGTCGACGGGTAGAATGCGATTGGCCAAGTGAATATGCGGATGTCTCTTTTTAATTGTCGGTGACGCAAGGTGAGAAGAATATCGAAAGGCTTCGGATGGAGAATAATAAGACGGAAAATCTACCAGACATCGAAGGTGAATAAAACACATTGGGGGTGTTGCCTGCTTTTGACAGAGGCACGTAACTTGTGGAAATGCCTTCCGACCCGAACTTCCAGGAAACTCCAATTGGCCGAGGGTGGCGGCCGTCAAAACGCCCGAGAACTCTGAGAACCATGGCTGCAGCACAACTTACTTCGCCCTGCTTACTATTATCCTGGTGTGCTTGGGGGTCGAGTTTCCGCGGGGGAATGCTCCCGAAAAGACAGTCCCATATTGATGTAAGTGCTAGTCATTGGTCGCTAATATATGGTTTGCTGTATGCACCACGCACAACGAACTGCTGACCATGCGTGCCATGTAAGGTGCAGGTAAGGGCCCACCATTGAGCAGCGCTGTTGAGCTTGTCAAGGTGAAGCAGCTTGGCCATCATGACGCTTGCCTCTCCTGACTTGAGCCTGGTATACGAAAGGCCGGGTTCGAGGCCGGTGTCACACTCAGCCTCGAACTTGTGGCCTTAAGAGCAGTCCACCGGCCAAAAGACAAGGCCCGTCGTGACAGCATTCACCGAGTCTCAAATGTGGGAGACTGTGTACCTAGTGACGGTTGAGGGAGATGAAAAGGCGGTAAGCCCCAAAGTGACAGTTGCATGATGTACAGCAAATACGCCGCTGACGTGCCGACTACCGAGGACTACCAGGAAGACGCGAGGATCAACGAGAATCATTGACAATGGAAGAGCAAAACTGGATGCGGAACGCAGCTGTTTCGGCGATCCACTCGTGATACCTACAAATCTGCATGTCTCAGCGCGGAACCAGTCGCCATTGAAACTTGCCAATTTTCAGCTGTCATCCGACCGAAGGGGGGGGGGGGCTTTTTTTTCATTCGTAGACTTCCCCGCGACTCCCTTGGCGAGTGGTCCCGTGGCTGGCGATGGGTTCAGGCCGGACAGGAAGAAGACGACATGTCGGTTATCAGGAACGGCTGTGAAGGTACTCGAGTCCAGCAAAAGAGGTTGTCGAGCAACGACGTCGGGCTGGCCGAGCTCCCTCTACGAGGTGAATATGCTTTCTGCACTGATGCCAAAGGTTAGGGGGACTCATTGCCATGTCTCACTTCATAAAGCGAGGCAATCCAACGAATGAATAAACTGGTGGGTTAGTCATCCGGACATATGAAGTTCTTTGACAGTTTGAGTGCCGAGACAGAATTCATGAGCCCTTTTGGTTGAATGAACTTGAATGCTTCAGCGGTTGCCCGTGTCGTTTGAGTATTTATGATGCCGCATTGGCTACAAAAAACAATTCTGGATGGTGGATTCAAGAGCCATAGAACGGCGGAGAAGAGAGAAGGGTGACAAAGGTTGACGACGTTTGTTGTCGATGTAGGATAGTCTCACTCAGGGAATGGGAGGTGTTAAATGGCAGCTAGGAAACACCGCACCAAAAAAGCGAGCAGCACTCGGGGCACTTGGCACTTTGAGCTGGAACTCCATCCCGAGGCTTTTCCGGGGGGGGGGGGGGGAAGGGGGGTTCCGCTTCTCCTAGGGAAGCCATCGAGGTGTCCAGCCCCTGAACCTTGGGTTGTCCGCACGGGCCATGCCACTTCTGGCGCGTGCTTCTGGCTTTTTGAGGCGAGGTGGCATTTGGTAAGGCCATATTTCTTTATTTCGTACATAGGTGCGACCACGCGACAATCATCCATTTACGACAACCTCCCGCGACATCGACTCTCCATTCTGCGCAACAAAATAAAACTTCCGCTCATTCACCTTTTTAAACCGCAAATCTCGCCCACATTCCACAATGGCCGACCAATTGCAAGAGATTCTGGACGTGCCGAGGGAGTTCCTCAAGGACGGCATCCAGTTCATCAACAAGTCCCAGAAGCGTGAGTTTTTGTCTGGAGCTCTTCATCGCCAACAGGTCGCTAACTCGAGCTGCAGCCGATCGTCGTGAATTCATCAAGATCTCCCAGGTAGGTCGTCCGCGACAAGAGAGAACGCAATTGTAGGCTCGTTGGCTTACACGATAGCATCTAGGCCGTTGGTGTTGGTTTCCTGAGTACGTTCCCTATCTCTATTTGCCCAGTCGCCCAGTATGCTCTTGCTAACATTGCGACCGCAGTCATGGGAGCCGTCGGTTATGTCGTCAAGCTTAGTACGAATCATCTCTCCCACCGTCGACCCGATTGAATAGACACGCATCAACTAACTTCCTCCCCAGTACACATTCCCCTCAACCAGGTGCTTGTTGGAGGCGCGTAAACGATCCATTTATCCAGGGCGTAAGGGGCTTGAACAATTCGGTGAAGGAGCAGAGAACGAGGAAGGGAACAAGTTCGCACGACGACGACGACGACGACCACGGGACCAAAACACACTATATATGCGAGTTTGTTGGGAACCCCCGGGGCATTTTGGTCGGTCGAAAAAGGCATATATGGATTGCGAAAAAAACTTCGACGGAGAATGCAGGGCGTACGAATTCGATCCGGTGTTTGGCACGGGGCCATACCGATACCCGCCTGCCCCATTCATATAATCTCATATTGCTACTGGAAGTTTGCTTTCTAGGGCACAATTGTACAAATATTTCTGTTTGGCGACACCAATTCATGCTCGGATGCGGAATGACACTCATCGCACTGGGAACCATCGAGGTGGCGTGATTTAGTCTCCCTAGTCGGTTGGGCCACACTTCGTTGGTATCGAGCCGGCTATTGATCGACTTCGAACACATCGACATGTTTGTGAAACCCGAGTAATATCAACTGGTCGACCTATTTGTCCAGGTTTGTCAAGCTCACATGGTTTTGGAAACTAACTATCCTTCGTGTCGTGAAATCACGCGTGTCGATGACAAATATCAATAAGTGGGAGCGAACCGTTATAGCATCGGAATTAACATAATTACCTTGGGGAAAGGAGAAAATCCCGCTCGTTTGCGGGGACAAAACGGTAAATCAGATGTTTAACGCAACTCCATTACCCTCGGCATCTTGCAGTATTTCAGAGAACTTGCTGTACACCTGGTATTATACCACTGTCCTATCCAGAAAGGGGCAGGCTCAAGCGGATAATCTTGAGCTCCGAAAGACGCAACGGGAGACGTTCTCCACCCGGAGCGTCATGACAGCAGGGATGGCGAGCTCTGGATGGACAAGGACGAGAGGGGTAACAATAGCAGCCGTCAGGGGAACACCTGCTGCCGCGGGAATGATACTACCCATGACGGCCACCAGAAGGACGAGATCGGCGTTATCGCCAGCATTATCAGCGGCGACGTCCATTTTGTCTTTGTCATGTCGACAACGAGTATGTCAAGGTGATCAACTCGGCTTTCTTCTCCGCCGTCCATCTCCCCCTATTGCTTATTCTCGGAATACCCCGCTTCTCACCGACGACTCCCGTTTTCTACCAGTGCCAGTGCCAAGATGCCACTCACAACGCCGTCCATATACCCGCCGCCGTCGGCAGAGCTGATGAAATGGCCGAGCCGCCGGAGTGTGGTGCACAGTACTAAGGGAATGGTGGCCTGCACCCAGCCCCTGGCGGCCAAATGTGGCATTGATATTCTTAATGCTGGAGGCAATGCCGCTGTAAGTCAAACAACAATATTTGTATATAAAAATGAAGATCTAGGCTAACTCCTCAAAAGGATGCCGCTGTGGCTGTTGGTATGTTTACGTGATATAACCACCACTCATCATCACCCAGACACTAACATCCTAAAGCCGCTGGGTTGAACATGACAGAACCCTGCTCAACCGGCATTGGCGGCGACATGTTCTGCCTGTACTACGACGCATCAACCGGCCAAGTATCAGCGCTGAACGGGTCAGGCCGCTCGGGCGCCAAGTGCACCCTGGATACGATCCGGAAGAGCCTCGACGTGCCCGAGGGTGTCGTCGGCAAGATCCCCATGAGCAGCGTGCACGCCGTGACGGTTCCCGGCGCCGCCGCGGGCTGGGTCGACACGGTTGAGCGGTTCGGGAGCGGCAAGCTGTCGCTGGAGCAGATTCTGGGTCCGGCTATTGAGCTTGGTGAGAAGGGGTTCCCCGTGTCAGAGTTGACTGCTTACTTTGTAAGTCTTATCCCGGGGTGGTTTGTTTGTTTTATTTCTGTTTGTCGGATGTGAAAGATGGAAAGAACCCCCCCCCCCCCCCCGGGGAACTACTCATTTACCCCTATCTTCACAGTGGCAACGCTCCGAGACATCGATCCGCAGGGCATCCCCCAATTTCGCCGAGATGCTCAAGGACGACCCCTCCGCACCCGACCGAGTACGTGCCCCTCGCGCTGGGGACATCATCAAACTGCCACACCTCGCTCAAACATTCTGTGAGCTAGCCACCCATGGCAAGAAGGGCTTCTATACAGGCCGCATCGCCACGGAACTGGTCAAAGTCTGCGCGGACCTTGGCGGACACCTGACCCTCGATGATCTTCAGCACCATCTTGAGACTGGCAGCGAGCCAGTGGACCCTATTTCTCTCAAATTCCAAGGCCAGGGCCTCCCCAAAGACGAGGGGATCGAACTCTGGGAACACCCGCCCAACGGGCAAGGAATCGTCGCTCTCATGGCTCTCGGGATACTCCAGGAATTGGAGAGTCAAGGAAAGATCCCCACGTTCACGGCGGAGGACCACAACTCGGCGGCGTACCTGCATGCAATCGTTGAGGCGCTGAGAATTGGATTTGCCGACGCGAGCTGGTTTGTGACGGACCCTAATGTCGAGAAAGTGCCCACTGCCGAGTTGATTTCCCGCGAGTATTTGGCGGAAAGGGCAAAGCTGTTTGATCCAAGCAGGGCCGGGGAGATACTCCATCATGGGGAGCCGTTTAAAAGCCCGGCGCTGATGGCGAGTGATACGGTTTATTTCTGCTGGTGAGTTTTTTTTCTTTTTCTTTTTCGGAGCCGGACTTTTCACAAAACAGGTCGTGGGAAAGGGGCAAGCTGGGAACTCAAGTGAAACTGAATAGCCACTCTTTATTCACTCCTTTTCCCTATTCTTTCTCTCTCTTTTCCTTTTACATATTTTCTTTCTGTTTTATCTTTCTTTTTTTTTCTTTTTATCTTTCTTCCTTTTCCTTTTGAACTCTTTTTCCCCCTTCCTATCTCTTTGTTTTCTTTCCACCTGACTAACCCACCACTTTTCACCAGCGCCGACGCATCCGGCAACGCCATCTCCTTCATAAACTCCAACTACGGGGGCTTCGGCACCGCCATTATCCCCAAGGGATGCGGTTTCACCCTGCAGAACCGAGGCGCCAACTTCTCCCTCGACTCTTCCCACCCAAATGTTCTCGCCCCGCTCAAGAGACCATACCACACCATCATCCCGGGGCTCGTCACCAACACCAAAGAAAAATCCCTTCACTCCGTGTTTGGTGTGATGGGCGGGTTCATGCAGCCGCAGGGGCACGTGCAAGTCCTCCTCTCCCAAATTGTCGGCGGTTTGAGCCCGCAACAAGCTTTGGACGCGCCGCGAGTCTGTATTGGCGCCGGAATGCCTGATGAGGGCGACGTCTATGACCGGACGGTATACGTCGAAGACGGCATGCCTGCCTCGACAATCCAAGGCCTGCAGGATTTGGGGCACAAGGTCGAGATGGTCACTGGGCAAGGGAGAGCGTTGTTCGGTCGCGGACAGATCATCAGGTACACGGTTGACTCTGTAGACACGAGGATCGGAGTATGGTCTGGGGCAAGCGACATGCGTGGAGACGGAGCTGCGTATCCGGCATGATAACATTTAATGCAGAGAGAGGAAGATACAGTTGAGTTTCCTTTGCAAATAATTAAGATTTCGTTTTTGTTCTACCAAATCTAGAACGACCCGCCCCAGCTTGACTCCGTGAGATGAAAATGAAAAGCAAAATGCAGCGGCTAATACATATAGACAATGGTATGATGCGACAATCGCCCATCAAAAAGAGGCCGTCAAATCTCGTGAAAAGAAAATCATGAGAGGAACACCGAGTCCCTCTTTCAGCCTCGCAAAAGCAGACTCGGTGCCTCTATCCCACCAGAGAACTCGCTCCGTATCCACAACAATGCACCAACATATTACAACGCATCTATCTGCACACATGCTGTCACACCTCCTCAGTAACAACGACGCCCTGATGGCGCATTTTGAACGCCCTCCGACTGATCTTCGAAGCGTTGTTGATAGGCAATCGTGTTGCCCCCATCTTATCGTTTGTATTCGCTCTTTTCTTTCAGACAGTCCTCAATAATTCAGTGTGGTCTCTTCTACAGCCGCTTGGATGGGTTAGTGGACGATCAAGCCCCCGCCAAAGCGCCCCAGCGATGTCTCAGCCCGTCGGTCCAGCGCGTGTAGAGCAGATCAGACAGGGCTTTGCAGTGTTCCATTCCAGGAACGACATTGCGGCCGGGGTACTTGGCCTCCATGGCCATCTTCTCACGGTCTCGGTGTTCCTTTTCAGGCGATCTTGCGTCAGAAGCAGCGGGTGCCACACTGCCCCGTCGGCGGTGGCTCAGTAGGTGCGGGTTTTCCTGGCTCATAACCAGTTTGGTCGGGCTTACTGGCGCCGGTGCTGCAGGGGCGCGGCTCTTGATCACCACAGTGCCCTGGGGTGTGCCATCGAGGGGGGTTTTTGAGGGCGGCGGCGGCGCGTGGTTCGACTGCTGTGGCTGCAAAAAGGCAGCACTTAGCTTGCCATCCTGGGATACCGACGACATGACATTCCGCAGGAGGTGGTAGGCGCCTTCCGGGTCTACCGAGTCGAGCAGCGCAAATGCGTCAGACAATCTAGCCAGCGCCTCTCGTTTCGCAGAGCCAGCTGTCTGCGCGTGCAGCTCGTCGAGAGAGGGTTCAACGGCTTTATTGTAGAGGCGTCGTCCGAGCGACGCCTCCTTGCTGTGTGCCTCAACCGGTGCAGGATGGAACGCAGCGGCGGGTGGTGGCCGATTCTCGTCGGACCTAATCTCAGTACTGTTGGCACCCGTCTGCCCCGAGGTTGAGCTGTCGGAGGGCACGCGACGGAACAGGCGCATGGTGGAACCCGAATTGCCGAAGGACATGTCTGGCTGGAGAGGGCGCTTTGGTGCGATAGATGGACGAGGGGAGCCGTCCCTTACCCGGCGCACAGAGCCTGTGTCGTATGCCACCGAAGGTTGGCGACGCACCGTTGATCTCCTGACTGTCCCGGGCGTCGAAGGCTGAAGAGGTCCATCCTTGACATCCAGCTTGCGCATGCCCTCGTCCAGCGCAAAAGCGGATGATGGCTTTCGCGAGCGAATGGTACCCCTTTTGGGAACGGTCGACTTTACCGTGTCAAACACCCACTCGTCGGACTCGTCCTTGGGCGAGATGTTATGCAGTGTTTCCTGGTAGAAAACGGGGAGCTTGACGCGGGTGGCCTTGGCATCGGCAATCTGCTTGCGCTGAATCAACTCCTGCAGTGCCTCCACCTTGCCCGCTGATCGGACAAATCGATGTTTGAGGAGCTCTCTGGCCGTTGGCCGGTGGTCGGGGTCTTTGACCAAGCACTGTGAAACGAAATCTTTAAACTCCTTGCTGAACTTTCCTTCCAGCCTTGGAGGGGGGTTCTTGGGGATCTGAAAGAGGACCTTCATCGGGTGGGTGTTTGCGTGTGGGGGTTCGCCCAGGGCCAACTCCATCGCAGTGATTCCAAGCGACCAGATATCGGCCTTGAAGTCGTAGCCAGCCTGCTGGATGACTTCCGGGGCCATCCAGAAGGGGGTGCCAACAAAGGTATTTCTTTGCGACTTCATGTGCGTCAATTGCGCCGCAACTCCGAAATCTGCGAGTTTGACCTTGCCGGCCTCAGACAACAGCACGTTTGCGGCCTTGATGTCGCGATGGATCTTGCCCTCAGCGTGGAGGTATTCGAGACCGAAGAGCAGCTCGCGGCAAATAATAGCAATGTGCATTTCGTTGAAGACTCCAGGTTTCAGCTGTTTTGAGTTAGTAGAGGCCCTGAGCAACTGCCAGCGGGATGTTATGGATCATACCAGATCGAGGCAAGAACCGCCGCCCAGGTACTCCATCACAATCCATAGCTTGTGGCCGCGCAAGAAGCTGGCCTTGTACTGGGTAACGAAGGAGCTGGCGCATGTGCTGAGCACCGAGATCTCTTGTTGGATTTCCTGAATATCATCTTCGCTTGACTCGAGGTCGATCTGCCGGCGCACAACTAGTTAGTTCTCGGCCGTGGCTACAATTTGGGAGGGACTCAAACTTACGTGCTTGATGGCGACTGTCTCTCCAGTTGCCTTTTCGATTGCCTTGAACACGACGCCGAAGCTGCCGCCTGTGTTTGGGGTGCTGTTAGATAAATTGGGGGGGGGGGGTTTGGATGAAGGAGAACTGCCAGGGCCGGGTGGGTGGGTGTTTGTTTGCTTACGTCCAAGTTCCTCCAGCACTTGGTAGTGACTTGCGACACCTTCGTCGGCCATGTTGAATGTGGTTCGAGGCGAGGAGCAGCAGTTGCCAGTGACTCAGTTGCGGCGCTGAGTCCGATCTGCCCTCAGAAGGGGAACGGCGATCGCAAAGGAGATTGCGCGAGAGGGAGCGGAGGAGGATGCGAACTGAGGACGAGGAGGGAATGTCCTGGCACCACTGACGGGCGCAACGAATTATTGGGGAGGCACTGGATATTTGGATGGCAGATTAAAAAAGGTATTCGACAATTTCGAGTATTGGCTTTCCTGGCAGGAGAAGGCAGATGCGGTGCAGGTGCAGGCGCAGTTGAGTTCAAGTCAAGGCGTCGGCCTGACACAAGTAGTGATGTTTGTTAGGTCGCTTCTGGACCTAATTGGAGCTCTGGTTGTCTGGGTGCTGGACGACGGGCGGGCACGGGCCATTGTTTACTTTGCGTAGTAGGTGTAGTGGGCTGGCTCTAGGCTGGTTTGAGAGTCGACTAGCACAGGGACACGACAAAACGAAGCTGTATTTTCTTCTTTTCCGGGCAATTGGGATCGAGGGCATGGTGGTTTGGCATTGAATCTGCTTTGACAGAAAAAAAGAGTATCGCAGTCGCGACGAGCAGCGGTTGCAGCGAAAGATGGCCCTTAAACCACGGCCGACTTACACTGAAGCGCTGCATCAGACTGCATGCCTCTGCGCTGTCTAACAAACATCTGGGCCAATGAGAACCCGCAGGTGCCTGTGGATGGTATGTGCTGCAACCCCTCGCCCCACCCGATTTGGCAAGTGGGCGGTCTGGCAGGTTGCCCCTCGCAACCGTTGTCCCGTGTGGAGCTTGGGCCTCTACGTAGTAAGTTGTCAATTCCACTGGGGGTGCATTTTGGGACTCAACATCCGCTCCATTTCGCAACCCTGGACCGGCAACCACACTGTCATTATTGACTGCTTGCTAGCTTTGTTCTGTTCTTCGCTCCGTGAGCCGTGGGGGGAACTCTGTGATACCATCGTGTGTGTTATTATACCCATTTTCCACTATTACACAGTTACTTCTTCGATCGCGAACTCGGTTCCTTCCCTGCCTGGCACTCTGTCGCTCCCCACCCACCCACGTCACTTCTTTCCTGCTCGCCGTGTATGGAGCCGCTTCTTTTCCTGTCCATATTTGCGTGCTCGACGTTTCTCGGGCTGGCGCCCTTCTAAGGCGATCGAACGACCGAATCAACAACAAGAGCAACCAACAGCAACAGTGACGGCGACAGGCCAGCGAACTGACGCCGCCCTTACCCTCAGCGCCCCGTACGACTGCGGTCGACGACATCCCCGAAAATGGTTCTCGCACCGCCGCCACTGCCCACGCGTTTTCCATGCTGGGTCAGGGCGGTCTACTCGTGGGGCGGAGAGGTGAGTTGACAGACAATGGCCCTTTCATTCCGCGTCATATTTTACACGTACTAACTTCAGCCTCACTACTAGTCCAAGCGAGATCTAGGCTTTATTGAGGGCGATCTGATCGAGTGTCTGAATGCAGGAGACGGCGCATGGTGGGCTGGTAGACTATGGCGCGACAGGAGGGCTATTGGCCTATTCCCGTCCAACTTTGTCGAGGTTTTGCCAGACTCGTTCCGGCCGACTAGCAGATCGACCAGTCCGTTGCCTGGAAGCAGCACGCCGAGCCCGAAGAACACTCCCCAGAAGTCAAAGACTTTCCGCAAGCCCTTCGAGGCCTACTCCAAGGCACCGCATTATACGACTGCCAAGATACCCGAGACATACAAGGTGCAACCCGAACGGCCGCGAGAGACGTCGAATACTTCGATCAACAATGTCGCAGTGCCAGCAGCCCGTGATCACACCCCTCCGCAGGCTCTGAACCATTCAAGAGCCCCGTCTCCTGCGCCGTCCTTTGCGCCTTCGTACAGGCGTGCTCCTAGCCATGACATGAGAGCGCCATCCCCCGCGCCTTCTTTCGCACCTTCATACAGACCTCCCCCCGCTCACGAGCCTTCCAGAGCACCATCTCCCACGACTTCATATAGACCCTATCGTCCTCCGCAGTCTCATCAGCCGACGCACTTTCGACCGAGCCTGGATCGGGCTGATTCCCCGCCCCCGCCCCCTCCACCTCATCGTTCTGTCGTATCGAGATTTGGGTCCAATGAGTTCAATAGCAACGTGGGACGACAAAACTCCAATGCCTCGTACGACCACCGATTTGCGGACAACGTCGGGAGACATAACTCTAATGCGTCATTTGACCATGGAGCAAGACAGAATTCTAACACGTCGTATGAGTACCGTCCCGCAGATATACCCAGGCACGCTTCCAAGCTATCCTATGGCCACCGTTCCGTAGAGACGCATAGGCACAATTCCAGTGCGTCCTACGAGAATCGGCCTCTGGACATGTCTCGGCACAACTCCAATACCTCTTATGATCATCGACCCCTTGACTTGGGGAGGCACAATTCTAACGCGTCTTATGACCACCGTCCTGCAGATATGACAAGACATAATTCTAGTGCGTCATACAACCAGCAAGCATTCATCGAGGAGCGGCCAAGACATGGCTCCAACGCCTCCTATAATCACCAACCTACCGCATATCTTACAGCGAGGACGCCATCCCCATGTCCTCCGTCCCCGGGCGGCGGCGAGGGGCTGACGCCCTCGCCGTTAAGAGAGGCTATGGATGATGTGATGGAGCAGCTGGATGCGTTGGGCGTTTCGCGCGACACAGAGTCGCCGCAACCGCCTCTCGACCCTTGGTCGCCTGAGTCGTTTGACATGGTTCACCACCGGTCCAAGGGGAAGCGGGAACATCACCGTCCCCAGACGTCTATGGGTATCGCGCACCAGGTCGATGAGGGCTATGAGACTTACAGCGGCAGTGGGAGCGGCGGGTCGTCCCAGGACAACACAACCTACAAGAACCCTTACCAAGATGAGCAGGCAACCCCCAAGCTCAGCAACTACGTCCAGCGGATGGAGTCGAGACTCCAAACTATGCAACAGCATAATTCTAGCGTTCTCGAAATGAGTGATGCGCCCCCGCCACCCCCCAAAGGCCTCGTGTATGATAGACCAAAATCCTCAGCTGGCGAGCGATCCAGACCGGATCAAAAACTGCGCCATAAGAAGTCGGCTTACGAGGTGGGACGAGAGGTGCTCAACAGGACCTTTACCACCAAGACCAACTCGACGAGCACCTCTTCAGGACTCCAGAGCAATGCCACGGATGCGACACAGAGCACCAACCGGAGTCTGATGAGCGGCGCGTCAGCTGGGGGGATCAGCGCCACGAGCGCCGGTAGCCTTGCCCGGAAGAATCAAAGCAGGGCACAAAGCGCACTCGGAATGCGAGACCTCGACTCTGACCGCCCGGAAACGCCTTTTACTGGAGTGACGTATCACAGCAGTCACGCGTCTGACGAGCCCCGTTCTAAATCGACGATGGGCTTCCATGACGACCCCCTGGCAGGACTGGGAGGTCTTGTGCAACCCAAGCCCAAGAAACAAAACTTCATCAAGCGCATCCTTGAGTCGGCCAAGACGGGCGTCGCAAGCACAAGGGGCAACATTGCGGCAGCTGGAGCAGCCTCTACCCAGACATCCTCTATGAATCGACTCATGACGGGTAACGGCAACATGTCAGCATTGGACCTCATAACCGCGAAGGCTGGGCGGGATGCTGCGCGAGAGATGGGTCTTGGACGCGGCGTTGATTGGGTCCAGGTCCGGCGCGATGTGAACCGCTCCAACTCTTTGAGCCGCAACGAGCGCGTCGAGCGGAAGGAGCGGTGTCAGATGCTCGACTACCCGACTCTGGATCCCGTGGACGAGCTGTACAGCAGCATAAATGGGGACGAGAATGCTGATGGAAACCCCGTGCAAGATCCTATCAACTATCTGAACCTCAACCTCGGTCAGGTCGACAAGAATTCTCGATTTATAGCGAACCTGGCGCCCGGCACGACGGCCATTACCCTTGCCACCAACTTTGTCTGCCGGCCGTACCGCAGCGACGTGCAGCGCCTTCGGGCTATCTTTACTTGGGTCGCTGAGAAGATTTGCTGGGAAGAGGACTTCGAGGGAGAGATCGACACGCGGCGCGTCATCCAGTCGAAGCGTGGATGTGCTGAGGAGTATGCTGTTCTTGTCCTGGAGATGTGTGCTGCCGTCAGCCTTCCCTGTGAAGTCGTCCGCGGCTACCTCAAGACGCCAGGGGAGATCCCAGACTCCAACGTGGTGCCCCGGTCCAACCACTGGTGGAATGCTGTGCTGGTCGACAACGAGTGGAGAATAATGGATTGCTGTCTTGCCAGTCCGTCGAATCCACGACGCGGTCTTTACTCGAGCTTCAGCAACTCAAGCGCTGACCCGTGGTGGTTTTTGACGCGCCCGACAGAGATCTGCTGGACGCACATCCCTGAACACCACGCACAGCAACACATATGCTCGCCAGTTGCTCACGAGGTTCTACTCAATCTGCCATGCACCTGCCCGCCATACTTCAAAAACGGTCTTGAGATCGTCGATTACAACACCTCCCTGACGCGCATCGAAGACCTCGAGATGGTGCACGTCAAATTCAACGTGCCACCCGATGTGGAAGTAGCCGCTGAGGTCGAAGTCCGGGCGTACTCGCGGGACTCGG
This sequence comes from Lasiosphaeriaceae sp. G1095, assembly GCA_027569635.1. Lineage (NCBI taxonomy): Eukaryota > Fungi > Ascomycota > Sordariomycetes > Sordariales > Lasiosphaeriaceae > Lasiosphaeriaceae sp. G1095. The sequence goes on along the minus strand of JAPDFK010000401.1, from coordinate 1,651 downwards.
ACGGCGATTTCTTCGAGTCAGGCGATGTGGTGAAGAAACGCGCACTGGCGCAGGCCGAGTGGTTCGGCGGCGTCAAGCGGTACACAGTCAAGGCTTTACTTCCGGGTGACGAAGGGACCGGCACGCTGAAAGTCTATGCCGGCAAGCGCGGGCTGATGCACAGCATCAAGGACATCCCACATCCCTTGGCGTTTGCACTGCCCATTATTCACACGGGCGAGAACCCGTCCTACGAGTTTGTCACGCGCCATCCCACCCCCCATGCGCAGCGGCATGATATCTACGTCGTCCAGCCCCAGTGTCAACGCCTAGCGCTGAATAATACTTTTGTGTTTGCCATCCGGCAACACCCAAGTTCGCTGGGAGCGAGTGTTCTCGCGCCGAGCTCGAATGCCGGTGGTGCTAGTCCCATCCCGTTTGCCAGGCCCGGTAGTTCGATGAGCATGACTAGTTCTAGCGCCGCAGGTTCAAAGTGCTCGGACTCGTCGAATGGCAGCGGAGCCCACGGGAGTGGTGCAGCTCAGAAGCGGGCCAAGCTGGCGATCCAGACGCCTGGTGGCAAAATTCTCAGACTGATGCGCAAGGAGGAGCGAAGGGGCATGAGTGTCCCAGCACGGGGCGTAGGGCCCGAAGAGGAGGCCGGTGATGGCGGCACCTGGGAGACGATTATCAAGTGCTCCGAGAGGGGTGTGTGGAGAGGTTTGGTCCTGGCGGATCGGACTGCTAGATGGTGTGTTTTTGCCGAGTGGGTTTGTGAAGGTTGATTTTACTCCGACAACGGAACTGGGGATGGCGTTTCTTTATTATTATACCTTGGGATTTTTTGTCTTCTCTTTTCAGATGATATGATGGATGGGATTGGATCGAGATGGATGAACAAACGAGAGGGGAGTTGGTAAATAAAAAGTACGGCGGAGAACTTTATGTCAGGAGTTCATGTTAGGAGTTGTTATCAGGGGTTGTTTGTACGTATATATGGTTCGGCTCTATTCCATGCATCGGTGGAAGCATTTAGGGGCGTTCTTGCCATTTGGGCGGTGTTTGAGGTCTGAAGATATCCAGACAGAATGGGATGGTTAATAGGATAGCCCAAGGATAATTGACTTGGTTTTTCGTTCTTAATTTCAAGTCGCGTTCTTTGTGTTGCCATTGACATAGAAATTATGGGGTGATGAATGGTGTTGATGGAGATATCGTCGAATTTCTTCGGTGAAAGTTTCATGGTGATGTAAGCTCTCTCTCCTATTTGTTCAGTGTAATCATATGATAAACGATGGCCCCCCAGGCAATGTTTGATATGCTGTTGTTATTAAAGCCGGTTTCTGTTCTGAAATGGGGAATAACACGTTGAGAATCGACTTATATGAACTATTTCATGCTGAGTTGGATTTCTCCCATCTTACCCGAATGTTGGTCGGTAAGTAAACAACCTGGAATGTCTTTAGAACCTGCATTACGACAAGGTGAGCAAGGTGTGTTTATGGAGAACCCGAACCCTGGCGGCTAGACTCGGAGCGTACCTACATATTGGGGGGGGGGGGGGGGGGGGGGGGGGGGGGGGGGGGGGGGGGGGGGGGGGGGGGGGGGGGGGGGGGGGGGGGGGGGGGGGGGGGGGGGGGGGGGGGGGGGGGGGGGGGGGGGGGGGGGGGGG
>JAPDFK010000400.1:0-38580 GCA_027569635.1 Lasiosphaeriaceae sp. G1095 | reverse complement strand
CCCCCCCCCCCCCCCCCCCCCCCCCCCCCCCCCCCCCCCCCCCCCCCCCCCCCCCCCCCCCCCCCCCCCCCCCCCCCCCCCCCACCGACCCCACCCCCCCCCCCCGCCCCGCGCCCCCCCCCCGCCCCCCAGCGCCCCCCACCCCCCCCCCACCCCCGCGCCGGTCCCGCCCCCCCCCCCCCCCCCCCCCCCGGTAATCCTTCACACAGCCTGAGTATTGAGTCGGTGTGGAGTCATTTCCAAGCATCAACAAACCAGCGATCGATATTGCGAAGCCTACCACTCACAGTAAAGCGGACGGGACGTTGGCAGGATGATGTGGAAGAGGCAGAGTAATGACTGGTCAGTTCAAGGGTTACCAGACTGTCGGTAATGCTCAGGGGTGGACGAGCCAATGGGATCCTGGTCGAATGGTCAAGGGCGGGCTGTGCTAAATATGCGCAGCATCCCCTCAAATGCCCTTCCACCAAGCGCCAGAGAGTTTCCCTCTTTTCTCAGTCATTCCTCGCTGTCGTTCCAGGTTCACCGTCAAGTTTGTGTCTCCGACTCCTCGTCCTCTCTCGGCACGGACGGCCTGTTGCCCCATCGTACCAAGATGAAGTACGCAAAGCGGCCCTACGATGAAATGGCCTACGGTAAGAGTCAGGCATGCTGGAAAGCAGTCGAGGCTTTGCACCGCACGAAGCAAAACTGGGAACAGCTCCTCAGGCTTGTCGGTCGGCACTTTGACAAACGTGCCGATTTCCGCAAGCAAACAATTCGGGGGTCCCTCAACGTCATCTACTGCTTCCGACTACGGGAAGGAGGAAAGCGACACCGACACGAGTGGTATAAGGATGTCGTTCTTCGGATACCCTGCCTCGGTGTCGTCGCCTTCCCCGACGAGAAGATTATGGGCGAGGCAACAGCTATGCGGTGCATCCGTGCCAACACCGACGTCCCGGTCCCTCGTGTGCACCTGAGCGGTCTCTCGGAGCAGAATCCGACGGGGCTCGGCCCCTTTATTCTCATGGACTATGTCGAACACGTCAACAGCCTTTCGATAGCCATCTGTGACGTGGACCGTCTTGGCGAACCCGACGATCCCGCGGATAAAAGTGTGTCCCTGGACCCCGATGTCCCGAACGAGGTCTTGACTGTCGTATGGGACCAGGTGGCCACTCACTTGCTTCAGCTCTATTCCAAGATGGAGTTTCCTTGCATCGGCTCCATACTGCCAGGGGAAAGCAGAACTGGTCTGGACGCCCGTCTCCCGTTGAGGTTTGGTCGGCCCTACTCGGCCAACATGAACAACTTGATCGATCTCGGCACCGTGCCTGCCTCCGTATTTCCCCCACCCAGCAAAACGTACCGGACAACCGACGACTGGTACTTCGCCCTCGCCGACATGCACATGGCCCATCTTGTGTTCCAGCATAACGACCTCGTGGATGGCCAGGATGACTGCCGCAACAAGTACGTGGCCAGGCAGCTGTTCCGTCGGCTGGCCGCGGAGGGAAAGCTCTCGACCTTTGGCTTTGCAGAGGACACGTGGTCGGCCCAGGCCAGACGCTATGGATCGGACCAACGCCGTTTCGCCAGAGTCCCGAACCGAAACGGCCCATTCCGTCTCTGGTGCGACTGCCTGCACGCCGGCAACTTCCTCGTCAACAGGGAGCTCAAGATTACGGGAGTCATCGACTTTGAATTCGCCTATTCGGGCCCTTCCCAGTTCTCGCTCGACCCGCCCTGGTGGCTTCTCCTCGAGGCGCCAGATATGTGGCCCGACGAGATCCGGGAGTGGAGCAGACTCTACGCCCGCCGCCTCCCGGGGTTCCTGCGGTCGATGGAGAAGGCCGAGCAGAATGCCGAAGTGCAGAGCCGCCGGCGGGTAGGCATCAACGGCCAAGTCATGACAGTGACAGAGATGCTGCGCTCGGCGCTGAGGCTGAACGACTCGAACGGCGGAAGGCCAGCCAAGATGTCCAGATACATGCGCGAGAGCTGGGAGACGGGCCGGTTCTGGCTCAACTATGCGCTCAGGAACAGCTGGGCGTTTGACTACATCTACTGGCACTTCTTGGACGAGAAGTTCTTTGGGCCGAGGAAGCTCAACGGCGTCCCCGAGGAGCGGGACTGGTGGCGGTCGAGAATCGCTCTCCTGGGTCGCCGAGAGGTCGAAGCGATGCATCATCTAGCCGATGTGAAGCTAGATGAGTACCATGAGGGAAATATCCACGTCAATTGGGGGGATCGGGAGGCGAGGGAGCATCTTGCACAGTTCATGGTTCCAGTTTAATGAGGAAATAACGACAAGATTCATGTGGATCACGTTTAGGTATCTAGCTATTATCTCCACGGCTTAATTATTACGACCTTTATGACTCTAAAAATCAGAACACAAGTGACTTGATGTTGGATATCTTTGTAAGTGCCTGAAAACGTGGTTCACTTTCAAAGTCGCTTGCGCCTAATTACATGTAGCTCGCCAGCCAGTACCAGGTCTCATCCCTTCAAAGTTCTTCCAAACCACAATTTCTTCATTGCCACCACGTCCCCGTGCCACATAACAACCCTCGTACCTCTTCCTAAATGGTAATCAAATGGGCCATTCCGTGATATCCCCACAATACACACACTGTCAATCTAGGTCCAGCCACTGAGTTGACACCCAAACAGACATTCTAAGCCAAAAAAAAAAAAAAGGCCACCAAACAATGGGGCTCCTCTGGTCACAACAGCCACATCATGATACAAACTAAGAAGAGAAAATCAACGGTGAGGAATTCAACAGCGGCTCTAGTAAATTAAGGCGGAAAAGGCATGTCCTGATTCATCGGAGGGCGGCCAAGCCGACTTTTGAAGAGGGGTCTAGCCGAAGCAAATGTTAACACAACGACTCAAAATACAATGAAAAGGGAGCTACCCTCAAAATGTAAATAAACATCTGTGGCCCATCGGTCCCGTGGCTCTCCATAAGCCAGTAGCTCCGAAACTGGTGAGTTGCTTATCTCTTAAACCTCAACGTGAACGGCGAGCCTTCATATGGCCATGGGTCAAATCCCATGCCCCATGCCCCCCCACCTTTAACGCTGCTAACCCGTTTATCATTACGGTCACTCCATCCGATCGTCGCCGATTCCCTCCTCAACTTCATCGGAAATCGAGTTGTGTACGTCAATCGCTGCTTGCTGCGACGAGAGTTAAGATAGTAGGAAGGTCAAGAAAGTGAAGTTATTGTATCAAAGTGATGGGACATGTTATGGTTATCTGTATGAAAAGTACCCAAACGAATAATAAATCTTGAAGCCGAACCACAGCCAACAAAATATTTATATTTTAGTCATGTCTGCCCGAGCGAAAGCTAAACCCATATAGCCCAAGTTCGCTAGGACGGTCATAAACATAAGTGAGCTTCACTGGCTCTGGCTAATTAGTTCACGGGCGCTTGAGCGAACCTGGGGTAGAACTCTATAATTATGACCACCAATTTTAAAGTGAATAGTCATTCAACTACGGAGACCCCTTGGGCGAGCCAAAATAAAGAGTTCCCCTACCCGGTGCTCAGGGATACAAAGGGTATGTGCCAGCCTGTGTGCTCAGTCAGTCTTGAACCAGTTGATATTTCCAGCCAAGCATTGTGTAATTCAACCCCTAAATACTAGTAATTACCTATATCAGGGCCTTGTAAGCAACCAATAAAGTGTGGCGAGAAGGTTTAATGCCTACCATACTGGCCAATGAGCCATATTGACCAGGCATTTGATGAGTCTGCGATGCAAGTTCAGGCCTGCACTGTGGAGGGGGGTGGCCCTTTCTTTTTTTGGCCCGAGCCTCCGTGCGTGCTTTGTTCTCCATTTCTCAGCGAAAGGCGCCCCCCTGCGTTTCAAGAATAAACAACAATGTATTTTGAGGCTTAATTATGCTTAAACAGAGCCGTAATTATATAATTACAAGAGGCGTAGAAAACACCCACTCTCGGATGTCATCTCATAGATGCACTGACAGGAACAGACAGATAATTAGATCACTCGGCTTCTACAAATTGCCGACGTCATAACCCAAAGTTGACGAGGAAATAATGAACGCATACGTTTTTAGTCACGGCAACCCTGAAAGTGCCGTTTTCTATTGACTCTCTTGCAGATTGATGTCGACGCATGTCATCAGCCCGGTTTACATTCAGACTTCCTTGAACGTTATTGCCTGGCAGATTCTTATAGTTTGTAATTAGAAGCAGTGCCGTTACCTGGTACTATCCAACCTCGTCAATCTTTTCTTGCCAAAAGAATCACGGCTTCCCAGTAGGCGATATTACTGCTCAGTTTAACCATGGTTTGGTTGTGGAGTGGCCCCCGTGGCACATATCGAGGTACTATGAAACACCAGCTTGGCAAAGCTCTCTGTTTCTATACGACAGAAGGCATTTAGCACGGATATGTTGTGGACAGGTGACCGTCAGTTACGGCAGGGGGTAGGTACGCCAATTTCCTAAAATGTTCGCGGCGGCATTTCGTGTCACTTCAAGCCGTCTCTCCCTGGTGCGACCTAGATCTTACTGTACGACGGGCGGATATTGGGTGTTGAGATCTAGCGGGTTAGTGTCTTGCACAGAGATCTTAGTCGTAGGGGCTCATCGATGACATCAACCAAAGTGTGAAAAAGAGAAGCCGCGAGATGGTTCGAGATAGTTCGAGATGTTAAGTTTGCTCGTGGTTCGGGTTATCCGCTGGGGGGCGCACCCCTAAATTCGGAAAGTGGAACTTTATTAGAGGCGATTTGACAGTTGTGGGTTCCAACGGCGGAGAGGTTTCGGGATCGTGGCACGGGCGGGTTCGTGTGGATCTCGTTGGGGTTTCGGGATAATTACAATGCAAGTACACTACATGCGGTCCACCGTGGCGATGTCGATGGTCAGCTTAGGGCCCACGAGGTTCGCCTTGACCGGTCATCGTGGCGGCATGTAAGTTGGTCACTAAAAAGAGAATCCCCGACCGAGTACGTGAAGGATGCCGGCAGGCGAGCTTGGCGAGCTTGGCGAGCAGAGAGAATGAGTCGCGGTCAATAAACTCGACACAGAGAACACTGGGCGCGCCTCAACCGCCATGTATGTAGTATACACAGTAACAGTACGTCGAGCCACAAGAACCAGGAATAACGTTGCACATCTTGTCTATCCCACGTGAAGTGAGTGTCTCCCGAAGGGCTGATATGACGGCAGAGTGACATAGTTACACTGTTTGCGTCAAAAGCCTCGATCTCCTGTCTCATCCAAGCAGCTTGGATCGCGTGCGACTTCGGGAAGTCAACGTGTTTCTGTGGCCGATATTGGTTGATGGGGACACGGCTCGCGAGCCTTGCGCCGGATGAAAGAGTACAGCACAGGCTGCAGGCAGACGCCGAGGTCGAGTTTGTGAGGCTGAGAATGGTTCGCCAAGGGTCGCTGACTTGAGCTGCAGTGTATGCGTACAGTACGAAAAGTTAGGAGGGAGGGTGGACGGGATGGTACCTTAGTGGCCAGTATTATAGTGGTTGGCAACCACTTCCGACTCAAGAGCTCGAGTAAGGACCCCGGATCGTCTTGTCCAATGTGCTGGCGATCAGGGGGACTCTAAGACCCTAGACCCCTATCAGCGCAAAAAGTGTGGTACTGTGGTATCCTTATTGCACCATCATAGTTGTGGTTGATCGACACCACCAACTGTTGAAGCCCTGGAAATAACGCTTTTGGCATTTCTGACAGGCGTCCACCTGCTGGATCTAGTGATGGAGGGCACCTCATTGGCACGCTGTTTGGCCGCCCGACAGACCGCGAGCCAATGACAAGGGATCACGCCGCAGCAATGCACATGAAGCCTGTCAGTCACGCTGGAAGCTTGGTTAACTTGCATATGGGATTTGACAAGAGTCGAATGACTTTCCCGGCGACTTGCAGAATGAATGAAGCTCGTTCTATTTGCCGCCATCCATCTAATTCGGGAAGAACGGAATGGTGTGGCAAGGACAGAGGCACACGAGGCACAGGCATGATCCTATGCCACGTTAGGTAGCTAGGCTTGCTAAGTAAGAATCGGGGAGGTTAGTGCTCCTTGTTGGTACCTCATACTCATTGGTCATCAACTCAAAAAAAAAAAAAAAAGGGTGAAACGTTTGATGAGTTGGCGTCTGTCAACGAAGACGCTGGTGCGGTAGCCTGGAGTACCAGAGCTAGGGATAGTGTTGGGAAGAGGCTAACACCTGGGGTTGGGAAATCAGGAGGAGGGACAGACTGCTGACTGGCTTCTGGTCGCCTGCCAGTTTTGTACTGTGTACATACTGTCACACAGTGAAGGGACAGTATACATACATTCACCCCCAGCACCCGCTTATTCACTTATCCGCGCGGCCAGTAGGAAAGATTGGAGGTTTTGATAAGCAGAAATGGGGTGATGACAATCCACAACCTGGCAAGTTGCTGCAAGTCGCCAAGTCCAGTTCTCAACAGTTCCAGGTTGAACGAAGCCTTCCTTCCATCTGTCTAGTGAATGTGCGAGGGCTCGCTGCCCCTGCGAGAAGCAAGAGCACGGGCCACGCCACCCACAGAAAATGCGGGGTGCCCCCATGCCCCACCAAAAGGAAACGTTCCGGGCAGTCAATAGTCAATCCATCTGTCCACTGTCTCCATTCTCGAGGGGGGTCGGGTCTCGGAGAGAATGGCATTGACTAACCGCCAAGTAATTCGAGGTGCACAAGGAAACTTGGAAGCATCGGAAACACGCGGCCGAGATACCTATGTGGTTTCCGGACTCTTCGATGAGCTAAGGCTTATTAGGCGACAGCTTTTTTATTCGAGGGCCTTGGACAGGAGATGGGGCCCGAAAAGTTACGAGGGGCCTTTCCCGATCAGCTACAGCGGGTGAGACCTGAACTCGAGGCCTGGCTGATCACCATATTCATGAGTTATCGGCTGCCCGCTCGAACTGAACTGCAACTGGCTCCTTGCGGACAGCTCTCTTGGTTCCATCCAATGTTGGTTGCAAGCAAGCAGGGCGTTCACCGCATTGCATGCATTCATGGCAAAAAAGCAGAAGTGGTTCAACACAGTCACTGGCAGGCATTGGTCCAGCATAGAGAGGTTTGAATGTTTCCGTTTCCGACCCCACCCCACTTTCCATCCGCCAAGTGGTCCCCTTCGGTCTGTTGCCACTCTTGACCTCCACTTCTATCCCTGCAGTCTGACAGTGTCCATCCGCACATCCTTGACGCGTTTGCCTGCCCCATCCATGCCGGGTCACGTCCAGCCCAGCCTTGTTCCTGTGGTCAATCCCTCAACCAGCAGTGCCCCCCCCGCAGGATGCCACTATTCCCGACAGAGACAGCCCACAGACGACAATAGAATGTCGTCTCGCTCGTCAATGGAGCTCTCGGCACGCTGCTCCAACTGGCAGCGGCCGTCCGGTCCCGCGGCAGGGCGCTTTGCTGTGCCGTCCCGAGGCCAATCACGACAGAACTGTCCAGTTTGGATGGATGCCTCATTGTTGGTCAGTGGAAGTTGGCGGTGTGTCTCTGCCTGGTGCTTGCTATCTGGTGGCTGGGATAAGCTCAAGTGATCGGCTTACAGTTTACGACCACCACCCTGAGACAGAACCAAACAGAACCAGGCCTTTTCCCCATGGGACGGAGTCGCGAGGCCACCACGACAAGGCTGCTGCTGGATTGCGCAACCCATGCCGATATTAAGAACCCTCTCCCATCATCCTGGCCGTGGCCTGGCATTGTCCTTGCTGGTCTCCCATCCCACACCTTGTCACCTTTCGTACCTCGATCGATTCAAGTGTCTATGCCCCGCTGCTACAGTTATACTAGGAAGTCCCAGTGAGTGTGACCCAGTTTTCCTCTGATCTGGACCATCAAAGGTCTCTTATCTCGCTCGGCCCTGTATCGGAGTCAGGGAAGTGCGTCGATCGCTTCTAGAACACCCAGTCCCAGTCCCATCCTGCCTCGACCCGCCACCCCCTACGCCCCCGATGCCCGTCCATTGTCTAGCAAATAGGAGACCTGCTTCCCCTGGCCCTTTTATCTGCCCTTCCTCCATTGCTCTTTGTTCGCAACATAGTTTCCCTCTCCAGACTATTGACTCGTGCCTGTTAGAGACAGTCCCTATACCAAACGACCTCGACAGTCCTCTTGCTCGAAAAATCCTCCTCTCTCCCCCTGCACATATACCAACAAGACTCCCAAAACAGCACGCAACGAGCACTCGCCAGAGTGAAGAGAGAGCCTGGTAGACAGGTCTTCTCGGTACCTAGGCACCCCCGAAACACCCGCCCATCATGCATGGCTACTCGTCCGAGTCCCAGACCGACGATGAATACAGTTACCGCAAGCACAAGGGCGGCATCCTCGCGGCCACCATAGCCGCCGACGCCAAGAAGAAGAAGAAACGCAGAAACCCTCCCCAGCAGTCCATAAACCGCATATGGAAGCGTTTCAGCGACAAGAAGTTCAACAAGGCGCTCGCCATCTTGCCCTTCGACCCCGTCCTGCCACCCGCCATCTCGGAACGGTCCAACGAGTTGCTTACCGCCGGTTACGAGCGAGCTGTTGAGGAATGCCGCCGCAAAGTCAGGAAGATCATCCAAGAATGCCGGAGAGTCAACATGCGCTACCGTGATCCTGGCTGGGATATTGTACGTTGTCCCGTCCCTTCCCTTGCTCTCTTGCCTGCCGTCTGGCTCCATCAACATGCATACCCACCCGCATTGACTTCCCATCACTGGATCTGTACACTGCAATTCTCCAATTTTACCACTTAATTGCACTGTTTACTAACCCGTGTGCCCCGCTTCTACAGGACTGGGATCTTAAGATGGAAAAGGGTCACTGCTTGAATAGTCTGGGCCGCACCAAGTTTGAGGTCGGGAGTTCTGCCATGCGCAATCCAAATGCCGTCGTTCCCAAGGCCGTTAAGCGCGTCCACGAGATTTTCGAGAAGCCGACCTTTATGGAGAAGCTCAGTGGTTCGGATGTCAAGCAGGGTGGTCTGGGTGACTGCTGGCTCATAGCGAGTCTGTCGGGACTTGCCAACGTGCCAGATGGCATCAAGCGTATTTGCGTCGAATACGATGTCAGGATCGGAATCTACGGGTTTGTCTTTTATCGAGGTGGGTTCCCTGTCGCAGACAGTCGCACGCCAAGACAATGCCGACACTGACCGTTGTTGTAGATGGCGAGTGGATCTACTCCATCGTTGACGACAAGCTTTACCTCACGTCCCCGTGCTGGGATTCTCCGAGCTTACAACGCGACCTCCTTCAGCAGATTGACCGCGAGGATGTCGAGCGCGTGTACCGCAAGACATACCAGACAGGCTCCAAGGCGCTTTTCTTCGGCCAAAACAAGGACCAGAACGAGACCTGGGTGCCTCTGGTTGAGAAAGCATATGCCAAAGCCCACGGCGACTACCTCTCTCTCGCCGGAGGCTGGATTGGTGAGGGGTTGGAAGACCTCTCGGGCGGTGTCACCACGGAGCTCCTGGCCTCCGACATCCTTGATTTGGATGGCTTTTGGAAGGACGAACTTAGCAGGGTCAACGAGGAGTTCCTCTTCGGCTGTAGTACAGGTCTTCTGGACGGTGGCTATGGAGACCGAAACGGTATCTCGGAAGGCCACGCCTATGTCATCATGGAAGCTCGGACGCTCAAGAATGGCACGCGCCTCCTCAAGTTGAGGTAAAACTTCAAAACATGCATGATCTTCCCATGTTCAGAAGCCGCTAACAAGCCATGCAGGAACCCTTGGGGTAAGGCCAAAAAGGGCATTTGGGAAGGCGCGTGGTCCGATGGCTCGAAAGAGTGGACGACCGAGGTTCAAGAAGAGCTGGGCCACCAGTTCGGTAATGACAGCGTCTTTTGGATCTCGTACGAGGACCTTCTGCGCAAATACCAACACTTTGACCGCACTCGCCTGTTTCGCGATCCCGACTGGCGGTGCTGCCAGAGATGGATCGGCGTCGACGTGCCATGGAAGGCTCAGTACAACGAAAAGTTCCACATCAAGCTCACACGCGAGTCTCCACTTGTGTTGGTTTTGAGCCAGCTCGACAACCGGTACTTCAAGGGGCTACACGGTCAATATACGTTCCGGCTACACTTCCGCCTCCACGAACAGGACCGTCCTGACCCTGAAGATTACATTGTCCGAAGCCACGGCAATTATCTGATGGATCGCTCCGTTTCCATTGAGCTGCCCGCCATGCTACCTGGTAACTACAGCGTATTCATCAGCGTCGTAGGTGAGCGCGATACCGCTGTTTCTAGCATTGAGGACGTGGTAAAGCGCGAGTGCAAGAAGCGCGTGGAGAACGAGAAGCTAGCCCAGGTTGGCTCCGCATACGATCTCGCGCACAGCAAGGCCGCTGCTCACATTGAGGCTGTCCGGAGGCTCCGCAAGAGGGCGGACCAGAAGAAGGCTAGCGATGCGCGCGTGAAGGAACGTCAGCACCTCTGGGAGAAGCGCCACCTCAACCGCGAGATTACCAAGAAGCAAGGCCGTAAGAACAACGAGAAGCTTGAGGCTCGGCAGGCAAAGCGCGAAGAGAAGAAGCGGAAGCTGGAGGAGGAGCAGCGCGCGCGCGAGCTGGAAGAGCAAAAGCGTAAGGAACTAGAAGAGTTTAAACGCAAGGAGCAAGAAGAGCTCAAGCGCAAAGAGGAAGGGCTGGGACGCAAAGTGGAAGATCTGAAGCTCAAGGATCAGGCTGTCCAGACAGACGAGATTCCCAAGGACGAAAAGAAGCCAGCAGAGACATCCAAGACTAAGGATGCATCCAAATCCGAAGACGTGAAGACCAACCCCCTGCCCGAGTCCAAGGGCCAACAACCGGACAAGGACAGATCGGAGCCGAAGACGGCTGATGCATCCGCCGACGCCCAAAACACAGACGATGATGAGACACCAACCGGCACCCCAGTTGAAACTCCTTCCGAGAGCGCCGCCGCAACTCCTCTTGTTGAGAAGACAGAGGATCAAGCGTCCCAGAGCCTGCAAGTCAAGACTGCGGACACGACTGAAGACAAGCCTGAGGACAAGTCTGATGAGGAGACTAAGAGGCAAGAGGACAAGCCAGAGGACAAGTCTGAGAAGTCTGATGAGAAGCCCAAAGACAGCCAAGATCAGGAAGGCTCCGGAAGCACCGACTCTTCCGTTTCTTCTGGCAGTCCAAACCTCACTCCCAAGAGCGACGTCTCCATGACTCCAGCCGTTGATGAGAAAGATGAAGAAAAGGTGCCTGTGCCGCCTGTCGACGCTTCGACAGTCTCTGGCGCCCCGCCCCCGGCGCCCTTGGACACTACGGTCGCCAGCTCCAAACCCTCTGCGACGCCTTCGCCCAAGTCGGCTACTAGTACCACCAAGAAGTCTCCGAACATATACGCCACCTCTGATGGCGAATCCAGTGCGTCACCCATTCCGGACTGGGAGGAGCTCTACAGCAGCGACGACATGACGCGCAAGCCGCGCATGGCCGGTGCCCCTAGTGCGGCCGCCGCTATCACAAGCAAGTATCGTGAGGAGTCAGAAGACGAGGATGAGGCTGTCCCGTGGAACGCAATCTGCGTTGTAGGCCTGCGAATCTACTCCAAGGATGAGGACCTGGAGCTCCGCATCGTCATGGAGGGCGGTGAGCTGGAGGAAGGCGGAATGGGCGAGAAGGGTGGCGTTGACCTGGACAACGCGCAAGCTAATGCCGGCGGCGCAAGAGGCCGCAAGATAGACGAAGTTGACGGCGCCTACGAGGGCGACAGTGAGGTCGACAAGACGGACAAGACGGACAAGAAGAAGGCTGAGCCTGAGACGGACAAGGAGGACGGACGTTGCCACTATCCCGTCATCGTACAGAAGGGCAAGGGTGAGGAGGAGTACGAGAGCGCCGTCGAGTCTCAGAGAGACTAGGCCAATCACCTCACACACATAAATACGCGTCTGATGACCAAGCGGGTCAACCACCAGCATACGACGAAGAATCATGACCAACACAAACGCTCTTCATGACGGGAAACGGCTATTCGGTAATTGGCTAGAGCGCATAGATCGCTTCTCTTTCCTCGGCATTGCGATGCATGCATTTCTACTAGAGACAGATAGCGCTGCGCTTTTTCATTATTCCTTTATTGTTCCATTTTTTTGGACTGGGTGGCTCGAGCCAGTTTACGGAACGTCTTTGTTTCCTTGGCGCAGCGGGGAAATGGGATTCATAGGACAATATCCCAACTCAACACGGGCCATGTTTGAAGGGAAAATCAATGGCAGGGTTTGAATACATATGTACGCGTACGCTACTTATTTATTTACTTATATTTGTCCTACTCATTGTTGACTGGTTTGTTGCTAATTATGTATATTTGCCTTGGTTCCAGAGTTTTTATGCGTGTAGTTTGTTTATTTACCCCTATTTCTGTTGAGCGATTGGAGAATGATGGTCCGGTGTTTTTTTTGGATATTCCATGATGCCCTCAACGGCAGTATGTACGTAGTCAACCAAGTTGAAATTGTTCCAACAGTGTCTTGGTGTCTTTTGATAATGTGACTTGTGAGGAACGGTGAGGTCAAGGGTTTAAGGTAGTGTGACAGCCTTGGTGGGCAGGGCCGTTCAACGTATATAACCCACATTGAGATCACAGGTCTTCGGCTTATGATTTCGACATTCTTTTGGAAGGTTAATTAGCTCAGTGGTAGTGTGGGTCCATTGAGCCAACCGTCACAGGTAGGTTGGTTGAGAGCCCACCCACCCACGTGCCTCGAGAGAAGCATGACCTTTGTGAAGAACGCCCGTGATAGCGGACTTTTCTTGCTGCTGACACAATGAATGTGTTTTGTGTGACGTTGTAGGTTGAAAGTAAAATACCTGGTGTTGCATTTCATTGTTCTTGTCTTTGTTGGTTTCTTTGGTTTCTTTGTACTATTTTGGGGGTTGAATTCAGATGAAGGGGTATCTTTTCGTTCGTCAGCAGCGGCGATATCGGAGTTGTTGGTCTCTATATTGTGCTGGCTTAAGGGTCTGGTCTTGGATTTGTTATGCTATCTGTCTCCCTCCCCCTGGGGATTCAGGGGCTGATAAATATGGGAATGTATAATAACTTCGTTACTAGGTAACTATGGAGGTTCGGGGTAAAAGAAAAGGCCATCTATGTCACACTTTGCATAAACGCCTACAATGTTGTCACAGTACTGTGCCTGTATGCTCAATTTCAAGGCACTTTCCATTCCATCTAATGTATAACGAGGAGATTATAAGGTATAGGGAAATCTTTTTAGAGTAATTATAGATGAAACTTTAGGACGCTATCGTAATTATTTTGACCTCAACGATTTCAGTCAATATTGTAGGCGTTTAGGCATTATATGAGATACCCCTTTCACTTGGCCTGAGCCTCCGCAACACGCAGATGATTGTGGGTAGATAGTTGATGACTGGAAGATCTGTCTTCCACCATGGAAAAAAGCACCACAGGACATTAGGTAGATACCTAGGTAGGTAGGTACCTTGGGTAGGTACGCTCAATGAAAAAGAGCCATACAATCTTGCCACTAATTACTCCTGGATTCGGGAATGCTAATAAACCTCCTTTTGAATACCGGGTGTAATTAAGTCTAAGTGCAAGTGTATGAGGAATACCACCCCAGGTCAATAGCACAGATAAATGCCCACTTAGCCACCCAGATATTTAGCCTCGACATATGTTGGCAAGAATAAATGTAAGAGGTGTGTAACACGATATGGAAGCAATAGTGTGTATTTATAATTATTTCGCTAGCATGACGTCCTTGAGCTTCCAGAGCTCCTCTTCTGTCCCCCAGTTCATGTATGCATCTAGATTCGGCGTCAAAGTTGTGGCAACTTGGCGTGGGGAGTACTAGGACCACTTACAAACACAATGAACCCGCGAGACATTTGCTTCGAGGGTGCCTTTTGGTTGTGATCCCAGGCTTTGGGGCATCCGCAAATGTCGGCACACGTGCATCGATCGCAGAGGTGATACATACAAAGAGTGAATGCCTGGCATCCCGGCCACATGAACCGCCCGTAATAGGAGCCGTCGTGGGGAATGTGTTGCTGATGGACCAGCGTTCGGGCTTGAGGACAACATCAGACTTCCATTGTTGACCGCGACCCAGCCTCTCCCCTTCTCGTAATGATTTGACACTAGGGCCTTCGGACCAGTGTCAATATTGCTTGTTAATCAGAGATGCAGGGGTATCATCGTCATGTCCCCACCTCGACCCATCATCTCATCTGGAGGAAATTGTCAGCATATGTGAAACTGCCATCTTGAATATTCTGGAAGAAAGTTTTATGTTGTTTACTGGGAGATGTAGCCATCTGTAGCAGACAGCCTCGGGATGTGACGACGGAGGGATATGTCCCTCAAGAAGGCGTCTAAGCGGCGTTGTATTCAACTCAAATTGCTGTCATTGTCCTTTAGAATATTTAGCACGATGGCTGAAAAGTCCTTGGAGCCTGTTGCAGCGTCAGCCAGTTCCTGAGTCTGTAGAAACTGGGACAGAAGGTCCGCCGTCTCCCCTAGGTAATTTTCCGCGACCCATGAGAGCGCTGTTTGTTCGGTACTGTCCAGAGAGCTCACTATGGCGTCCTTCTCGATGGGTAATCTCATTACATCCGTATGGCCACCTTTCGGGGCCGTCACGAGTGGAGTCTTTAGGAGGGACCCGGGGGCATTGGTGTCGCTACCAGCTTCCAACAGCCGTTTAACGGGGTCCAAAAGCCCCAGCCTGGCTGCACAGTGAAAGGCTATGTTGCATTCACTATCCTGGGTATAGATGTTTGCCGAGTTCTCCAAAAAGTTCTTCCTAGTCTTAGCATCGCTGGTACCAACAGCTGCAAGTGTATGGTGTGGGTGCTGTTTTGAAAAGTCCCAAACTGGGTCCTTGACTCGAACATCAAAGCTCACACTAGACCCCAGCAGCGCCCGAACAGCTTCGAAATGACCACATGTAACGGCATAGTAAAAGGGCGAGTGCCCCCAACAGTCGGTCAAGTTCACGTCAGCTCCATATTCAAGCAGAAGCTGGGTTGTTTTTGCCTGGCCTGATTCTGCAGCTCCGATGAGCGGTCTCCTGCTGCACTTTGTCCCGTTCACGAGCAAATCAACTGCATTGCCAGCGGCCTGCAGCAAGAGTGCCAAAACTTCGTGGCATTCACAGAGGACGGCAATATAGACTGCCGTACCACCGGTCCCGTCACACAGAGAGACATCAGCCCCGGCACTCAGGAGCACGCCAATGTTTTCGGTAGAACCCCCCGCGGCGGCGTACATTAGTGGTGTTTGATTATTTGAATCCCGGCAATCCGTCTCTATCTCATCAGGCTCACGAAAGCGTCGGATCGTGTCCGGTGTACCATGCATGGAGGCTGCGAAAAGAGCGGTTTTGTTTTATTGTTTGGGTCGCGATATAAGGCATCGGTTGTTTTGTCAAGGAGAAACTGGACAGTTTCGCGTGTCGAGTCCCTGAAGCCCTTACGGTTGAGGGCGGAGAGCTCCTGCGAATGTGAGAATGGGGTCCTCCAT
Organism: Lasiosphaeriaceae sp. G1095; assembly: GCA_027569635.1. Lineage (NCBI taxonomy): Eukaryota > Fungi > Ascomycota > Sordariomycetes > Sordariales > Lasiosphaeriaceae > Lasiosphaeriaceae sp. G1095. The sequence goes on along the minus strand of JAPDFK010000400.1, from coordinate 23,038 downwards.
AGCTGAAATTGTCGGGCGGGGTATGGGTGAGCTAACAGGGTATTTGTGAATGACTTTCAGCAACGAGGGAAAGCTCCATTAAAGACCAGAAGTGAAGTGGGAGAGATGATCCCAGGACGACAAAGTGAAAGAGGTTGCTAGCCAGAGGCTGAAAGGGGTTGAGAGGGGTTGAAAGAAGGAGAATGTATTCCAAGTAATGTGCTTGCTTTCAAATAGATGCAACAAGGGTTGACAAATTCTCCTAGGACCGAGATACTTCGGCAAGTTCACCATACACCATGAATAAACAAACCATGCATAGGGCGGCTGCGTATAGCTCTCAGTGCCATGCCCAGGGAGTTCCAAGTCGAATTAAAGACACAATTAATCGTGGGCTGGTCTAAGCTTTTTTCAACCCACTCTGTTGAAAAAAAGCTCAGACTATCAGCCCACGATTATAATAAAGTTAGGCTTCACCAAGAAAGAAATATGGTTTCGCTGCCTTGTTACAATTTCTTTGGGATGGCATAACCGTACACTCCCCAGTTGCAAAAATGTGCATTCCTACAACCAATATGTCCCATTTCTTTTTTAGCTCTACCTCCAAAACAATACGGGGCGACGAAAAAAATGACAAACTTTACGAAAAAGAATCCAAGACACGTCAATGACCTGATTTACTCAATCCACACCATACGATCTCATGCATCAAAATCACAGAGACAAAGCAGGTGAGGAGCCATGAATTGACGTAACGAAACTAGCCAGCTCACCGTCCTTTTTCCGACGCCCGGCTACAGCCTAACGCTGGGCAACAAGCTGTGCCTAAGGAATGAACCTGGGTATTCACGTCGTGTCCCACTCGAAAAAAGTAACCCCGATCTCATCCATCATACAATATCGTTTACACAGTCCCTTCTCGTCCCCATCATCATCACCATCATCTCAAGCTCCCCCCGATGATTTTGGAAGAGCTTTAGGCGACCTTCTTCTGCGCACCAGCGACCTGCTTCCTCCCAGCAGCACCGAGCTGCTGGCCCTGCTGGGTATAGTGGACGTACACGTATCCTCCGGCACCAAGAATGGCGAGGACGACTATGTTTCCTATAATTTTCATCAACAAGTCAGCCACCAATCTCTTCCCTCATGATAACAAAACGTAAGGTAGGTAAGAAAAAGAAAAAGAAAAAGAAAAAGAAAAAAAAAAAACATACCAGCAACGAATTTTCCCACTCCACCAACGACGTCCAGCATACCAGTCAGGATATCACCGATAAAGGTGAAGAAGCCCGTAAACAGGTGCAGGATCCCGGCGAGGAACGAGTGTAGGATGGTGTAGACCGAGTAGACGAGTGACGAGAGGAGCTCGGCGAAGGACTTGACCAGGTCGGTAATAGCGGATGTGACTGTCATTTTTGTTTTCTTTTCTTATTTTCGTGATAAAAATTGGTTGGTTGGGTGTAGGGTGTGTTGTGTTTGCAATTTGCGGAAAGTATAGTAAGGTAGGTAAAGTACGTCTGGTGTGGCGTTAAATGTTCTCGGCAGGTCTGTTCGGTAATTATCGCTGGTTATATAACGAGAAAAAAAAAAGGGGGGATGATGAAATGAGGTTGGTGGGTGGCTGGCGATGACGTCACAGGGGATGTGATGATGATGATGATGATGCGCCTGCCAACCGGCACGCTCAAGCAAACAAACAAAACAAACGGGAAGGGGTGGACCGACAAGACAATTGCGATGAACCCGACCCCACACACGCGTCACGCGCAAGGCGGAGAGTTTTGTCCGGATCCGTGATCTTATGCAATTCCTTGGCCGTTAAAAAAGAAGATGCGAAAGCATTGATGAATGGTGAATGGTTCAAATCAAGATTCTTGACTACTTAGAGTACATACTGCTGCGCTGTGCTGCCAGGCACTCGAGGCAGTGACCGACCGCTGTCGACTTGGCAACAATGACGACACTGAACCATCACCAAACGACACAATATTACCACAGCCTTCAAATTATCTGCCATGCAACAACATACAATATATACAAGTGGTATAATGCTAAATAATTCCAAAATGCCACCAAAAATTATACAGCAGTGCAAAGTACAAAAGAAACGTTGCCAACAGATGGGCATTCTCCTTCATTACCATTAAAACTTATTAATTAGAGTTGGATCGTGAAATTAGATTTGCTCGTCAGCAACTTCCTTTCCCTTGCCCTTGGGCGGCGCGGGAGCCTTCCTATCGGGCGGCGGAGCTTCTGTGGTTGTGTTTGTCGGCGCTGGTTCTGACGCCTCAGACACCGTGACGGGTGGTGTTGCATCACTGGTGGTAGCAGGTACTTGTACATCCAACGCCTTCGCCGCCTGGACCTCCTCCGGCGACATCGACATCGGAGACACGGGCCGCGAGTCCCGGGTGGTAGGAGTCTCACCGTTGGCGGGAGACATGCCCATGGGCGTCTGTGCCGGCAGCGCCGGCAGCTGCGGAGCAGGCTCTTCGTGCCGTTCCTGAATCGCAGGCAACGTGCCCGGAGGCGGAACCCCTGTGGTCCCCGCTCCTCCCGACATGGCAGGCGCGTCGCCCGTCATGCTCCCATCGTCGGCCTCCTTTGTTACCTTCTTTTTCCTCCCGCCAAAGCACATGCGGCTCCAGACGATGACGCCCGACATAAGAGCGACCAGGAGGATGGTGCCGAACGTGATGCTGAGGCCGATGACGATCTTCTCCCATTCCGATATCGTGTCGCCAAAGCCGGTCGATGAGGACGAGCCGGATCCCGTACCGGATCCCGAACCGCCCCCATTGTTCGAAGTGGCACTGCAGTAGGCTGTGCTACCAGTGCATAGCTTAGTCGCAGACGGTGCCGGAGAAGAACGGCCCGCGAACGGGACGATGGTGGACGTCGGCTTGCCCGTGCCAGATGGGAAGAACTTGACGGGCGCGACCGAAACTTCCTCGTTGTCAAGGTCAAAGACGAGATAGCTGCGCCGCAACAGCGCGCTCCCGATGCTGTACTCGGAATACGAAGAGTATGTGGTGTACGTAGTGTTCTGGACGCCAAACGCACAAACGTTCGGAGACGACGCCAAATATCTGGAGTACCCGGGGCCCATTGTGGCTGCGGGCATGATGAGGTCGGCAAGCTGCACGTTGAGGACCGGTCCCCCCTGGCCGCCAAGCTCGAAGGCGAACTGCGCCGAACCACTCTTGGCCGCATCACAGTCGATGACATTGTACCCGATACTCCTGTTGAATCTTGCACCTGCCAACGTCATCATCTTGGATGCCAGCAAAGTGGGCAGAAACGAAAACGGCTCGCCGGGGCTGATGGATGCAACGAAGGGGTATTCGTTCGACTTGAGAGGCACCATGGCCGAGCCAGAGCCGCCCGAGCCGTTGAGGGCGTTGAGATAGACGCCCAGGGTTCCGGAGAAGGATGTCGTGCTTGAATCGAGTCGGACTAGGGGACCGTCGAATCTCGACTGATCCACGGCGCCGAAGAGCAGGCTTCCGGACTTGCCCTCGGCATCATCGAGCCACATGCTGTACGCGGACGTGACAATCTTGTTGGACGATATCATACGGTCGAGGAAGTTGGGGTATATGTCGTAGGTGCTGCTGGAGCTGGAGCTGGAGCTGGTGTACGAGTACGTGCTCTTGGGGCCGAGTCCAAGCACTCCGATCCACCGAGTCGAGCGAGTGACGACGCCCATTGGGTAGTCTTCCATTTCAATGTCGCCCACCACCAACTTGTCCGTAATGTTGGTGCCCGAGCATGATGCCCCACCCACATAGATGGCATCGAAGGTTTTGTATTGAGAGTTTGCTGGCATGTACGATGACGAGGTTGAAGAGTTATCTATGACCTGTTGTCAACACATCTCCTTCTCCGCAAAGCCTGTCACAACTTACAGCTACCCCAGTAGCAATACGACTCTATATCTTCGGCATACGTGCGACTGTAGTACGAAGTGTCGCAATATTGACCGCTGGCATCGGGAACCCATGTGTGGGTAGATGACGGCGAGACAATCATCTGAAGCGACTGCGGCGGCGTCCCGACCTTGACATCGACGAGGTAGGTAAACCTGTCCGAGTGAAGCGATGGCTCATTATTAGACGTGTCGCGCCCCACAAGACGAGAGAAGGGCATCAACACATGGGCCTTCGAGACTGTGGTGCTCAGGAGGAGGCAGATGGTGGCTTGCGATAAGCTCGAAAAACGAAGGAGGCGCGCCATAGTGAGCGTTTTTGGTGGAGTAAACAAAAAAACCGAGGGGTTGCTCGCAGCCGCAAATAAAAACAAAACAATATCAATCAGTTTGGCATGACGGTCGCGTAAAGTCGGCCGAAATATAACGAGAGGAACGCAGAACGAGAGAAACCGATCCAAAGACCGCGCTGCCAGGAAGATGAATTGGACAATTGAGGGGCGAAGGATTCAAGGGAAATTTTCCCAGTGTTGCCTGGAGGAGAGCCAAGAACAGAAGCTCAAGGAAGCTCAAGGCGCTACGCCGTTAACAGTGAGGTAGTAACGGGTACCGTCATTTCGCCTTCAACCGTGATTGGAGGTCCATCGTTCACCCCCCCCCCCGTAAAAGAGGAGAACCAACAACCAACAATGCACCGTATTAAAAACCCCTGTATCTTGACCCCGGATATGGCTCCGTTCTGAATACGGGGTCCTAAACTCTGACTCAGAACCAACAGGTAAACAACATGACATGCCGATGAGGTTGAGAATTGACAAGACAGAAGCTGCAAAAATGAGATTGAAGACCAGATAGCGACTCAACTGCTATAGACTGGAGTCTGAGAAGGCCCTGCCGTTGAGAGACGACAGGAGAATATTAACAACCAGGGGAAAGGAGAGTGGAGAGTGCCTTAAAAGGTGGAGTAAAGGGGGAGAATTAGACTTGACATCTCGGGACTCGGCACGATCAGAACTAAAAGGGGTTGAAAGACATTCATAACAGATACGAGTATTGCAATATTGCTATGTAGTCAAATCAAGCATAAGAACTTCGGGATCCCGCGGTGGAGTCTGACAGAGACCAGGCGCATCTCCAATCGCATTGATACACTTCGTCACAAAGAAAGATCGATAACCTTCCCATTTGTTTAATCCGCGATGAAAATGAGCGAGGAAAATACGATTAAAGAAGGGAGGTAATTCCACGCCAGTGGCAAGAAGGATAAAATGGAGGGGGGGATAGTTGATTGGGAGGGTTTGCAGGGAACGAGAGGAAAAGAGAGGTAAAGAGAAAGAAAAAAGAAAGACAAGAGAAGGAGAAGGGAAGAAAAAAGGAAAAGGAAAAGGAAACTCATACCATCTAATCGCTAACCTCGCTTGCAGGTTCTAGACCAAGGTCGGCGTACGCACGTAACAAGTTTGTAAGCTGCTGCTGCTCTGGGTCGGTGGTTCTGATCTCGACGATATTAACGGGCCAAAGGCTCTGGACGTGGCGCAATCTGTTTTCCTCACTTTCCTGGACTTCATCGGGAATATTCGCAAACTGTTGCAGAAGGCTCGCCTCGGACTCCATCATCCCATCGCGGACAAGGCGGAAGATGCCCTGTGGGAGGAACCAGCTGCGGCCTTGATCGTAAAGCCCCTTGGCGCAAAGGATAAGGGTCGAGCGTAGGGCATCGAGATGGGACACATCTGAAGCATCGTCACTGCCCTGATGATGACCCCCGTCTTGGGCAACCTTTATTTCCTGAATCGTCTTGAAGGCGATTGTGGAGAGCAACAGGAGAAGAGATGAGTCCATGCCTTCGAAGCCGTGACGCAAATAGTAGAGCCGCATGATCGTCTCATAGTGAATCTGAGCGTCAACCAGGACCTCGCGTGCGGACTTCCCATTGAAGATGGCCGCGTTTGAAGGAGGAAGCAGTTCATCAGCATCATTGGCGTGGCGGCTGCCAACCGGTGATTCGACAAGAGGTTGGAACATATTGACACCCACGTGGCAATAGTGCATGCTGAGTATGTGGCATTGCCACTATTGTCAGAGAACCGAAAATATAACAAACAATGAAGCAGGGGACGAAATTAGTGGTATGGTATTCTTCGCCTCGGAGAGAAATACAAGGGTGGGGGATGGAAAGTAGTTTAGGAGAGATCGTCACGGGATGTGGAGGGGATAAATAAACAAGCAAACAAACAAATAAGACATAGTCTACCCGATAAGTAGGTGAAAAGAGAAGAAAGTAGTACATACTGTAATTTCATCTGGCCGGGAAAGACAATTCTCCGTGCAGTGAGGGGCTCCGGCAGCTCGTTATACCAAGATGTTAGACGGGAGTGGAGTTCGACGATCGTTTTCGCTAAGGGCATCTGGCGAGGGGCTTGATTTCCAAAGTAGTACTGGACTCCAACATCCTGCATGATTGTACGGAACTCGCAGAGGGCTTTGAAGAAATGGCCAAAGTGCATGGGGTACAAAGTCTGCTGAAGAGGATACTTGATCCAGACTTCGCCGTACCACTCAGGATGCTCATCAACGCTGGGTAGTTCGAGCTCAGGCGGCGTTTCCATCAACGGCGCTTTCATAAAATGGTATACGTATTCACTGCCAACAGGATTCCATTAGAATTCGAATGACACCTGCTCCTAGCAGGGTGGGGGGTCGGGTTTTCTTACCACCCGCCACCATACAAGCCCCAGGCAGTTATGGTTGTGACAGCCCGCAGCTTGGGGCTCATGGTATCCCAATTTGCGGGCTTTTTGAACAAGCCAAGCTCTTTGGCAATGGTAATGGCCTGTAAGGTATATAGCTGGCCAAGTTTGTCGGCCCCGTTCAAGTTGTAGACTAGATTGAGGAGGATGGCTGCTTGGACAGTCGTCAAGCTGTTTTTGTTTTGCTCTAACTCCCACAACCTTTTGGCTTCTGCATGGAACTGGTATCCGAGTGTGTGAGGGTTCCAGAACTCTGCCCGCCTTGGCAGGTCGCGTTGACAGAACTAAACATGGAATACCGGTCAGTGACGACAAGATAGTTGTCTGATTTTTGCGCGACTTACGCAAGCTATGGCAAGCAAGGCGTTGACAAGAAGCGACGAGCAGAACCTAGAGCGGCCGGCATTCATATCTTCAAGAAAGTAGTCTTTGTGGAGACAGGTGTACCAATGATACTCATGAAGAAAGTAGGCACGAAGCAGCTTGCGCATGAGTCCGTTATCCGAGCTGATCGAAGTCCATCTGGCTGGGTCGGCCGAGTCGATGAGGGGGTCAACAACCTCGGCCGTATGGTAGGGTCTCAGGTATGGGCCATGGGGTCCGGCGGGGGAAGCAGGGTCTGTCAGGACTATCGACTTGGACGAGCCTGGGTCTTCTTTGGACGGGCCCGAATCTTCTGGGTCAAGTTCAGGCGGCGACTGGCTATCCCATTCGTAAATGAGAGACGAAAGATAGTTGTTGGTGGACGTCTGGAGACGGGCAGGAAGCTTCACCATGAAAGGGAAGTTGTAACGGTAGCGGGGCTCGGGAATGACGCTAAGCTGGAGCAAGAGATCACCGTGCCGGACATGGCGCAGGATGGTTTCGGGGTCTTCGCCGGCGCGGATACGGTTCAGAATGGCGTAGGCTTCTGGCTGTGGGCGCATCTTGAGGATGCTGTAGATGTTTTCGTAAACGCCCGCCTGCGTCTCGAGGTCGGCAAACCTCCGCTTCAGAGCACGTCCAGGAGTCTCGTCTCCACCCGTGTCATAGGCACAGTCGGTTCCCCGACGGGTGCACTCGACACATTTGGGGCGGCCAGCGCTACACTAACGACGCGGGGGCACACATGGTCAGCGACTTTGGGGAACCTGAGCCAGATGGAAGGTGGAATTTATTATTCCCATGCCTTGGACTTGCGCTTCCGACACGCAATACATGCAGCCAGGACGGCCCGCCGTTTTGGAGCCAGTGGTAGTGGCGATCTGAGGGTTGAAGGGCCGGGTGTTGTGAGGGTTGCTGGGAGGAGGGGTCGCAGTTGGCGAGACGGGACCCGAGGAGGGGGGGGAGGGGGGAGAGGCGGTCCCGGAGGAGAAGGAGGGCGGGCCGACATGGTGGGTGGCTCTTATTTTGTGGGTGAGGGAGGTAGGTAGGTAGGTTCGAATTGACAACTAACAGGACAAGTTGGCGGCAACTGACATTTATGAAAAGATGGAAGGAGAGTGGAGAGACATCAACGTCCCTGGGTTGCGGTTTGAAAAATGTCAATCCCCAGCAGCCAGCTACCATGGAATCTCGATATATGTACAGGTAGGTTGGGAATAAAAATTCCAAGTCAGCAGGGCAGCAACAGCCGCAAGCAAGCGCAGTATGGTCCCTTGCAAGTAGGGCCGGCACAATGAGCTATGTCGTTGTGTGCTCCGCACCTCCCTGACTAACAACCTGGAACCTGGGGAAGGTCTTCCCCGGTGCCTACGTTGCGGATTACTACCTACTCTGGGGATCATGTCAAATTCATCCGCTCGCTGCCTTCCATTCACGGAATCACAGCTGTGGAACTTGGAAGGGTGTTGCCAGCCTGCGCCTGCCTCCGCAACCCGCCCAACCCACCTAAGCAGAAGCAGAAGCCACCAACCTCACTTGAGGTCAGTCCAGTGCTTGCTGAAGTAAGCATCCCTTCCGCGGGGAGAAACAAGAAACCAGGGCAGCACTATTGGGACCCGAAGCTGTTGGACGGTCCGGAAGTGCCGAGTGGAGTGATTGGGCAGCCGCGAAAACGCTGATCCAAGCTGCTTCCCTGTATTTCGAGGCACTTGGTCCCCCCCATTGGCCCACACGTCGCCCTCCAGCTGTGTACTCCCTTCGCTCTCAACCCGATCAGTCCATAGTCTTGGGAAATCAAGGTTAGCGAAAAGGGCTAAGCAGGATCAGCGAGCAAGGCACGCTATCATCCGACCAAACGGAATATTGATTGGCCCTGAGAGATCCTGGCCTGCATGAAGCCCGAGATCCACCCGGAAACAGCTCCGCGGCATTTTCCATCGTTCGACGGTCTAGACTCTCTGGGTCCTGGACCGGTGAGACTGATTTCTCTTCTCTCTTTCTCACTTCCCCAATTTTTTTTTTTTTTTTTTGTTGGGCTTGGAGATCAGCTGACATCACAGAATCCCCGAGTGTCGAACAGGTTTCGCCTCGAATTTCCGCCACTGAGCAGTTTGGGTATTTCTTTCCTAGATAACCTTTTCAGGGTTAGGGCTACATGCAGCAGTGGTTCGTACCTTGAGAGAAATTGCTTCTTTCTTCGGAGAGGTTTTTGCCGAACAATTCAACGAGCAGGGTCGTGAGGGTGGATGGAAGAGGAGAGAGGGTACTCCAGCCGAATTACGGGCGTCCTTTCTGAAGCACTTGACTGGCAACTGATCTCAGCTCGAATCTCTATGTATATACTAGTATTATATGACATCGTCGCCACGTGTCTTTCCACCCCTATTGTTCTGGGTCATTCCGCTCGCCTTGTTCGCAAATCGCCCGTGGTGGTTCTCGCCCTTGCTGAAAAGGCTGAAAAACACAAACGCTGCGGGATCAACCGTTTATTCGGCAAGGTGGGCGGCCCAATGTCTCAGACCATATCCTTGGTGTCTCCACATGGCGCAGGGAGGGGAGTACGTCCGTACGTAGGCTGGGCTGGGCGCACGGTCCCTGTGTAGTTGCCCCGCCATTTTCCCCTCATGCCCATGCCACCCACCACCGTTGCCCCGACCCAACCCCCCACGACGGCTTCGGGTCGCCCACATTACGTGTTGTTTGGAGCCCACCTCGTTCTCATTCTGGGGTTCTAAGCACCTCCCGGGGCCTCAAGCCAAGCCACACGTCCAGATCCCTTTGTATTGGAAATATGCAGTCTGGAATCTCAGGTGAGCGCGGCCAAGGTCCAGAACTCGAGTCGAACCCAGCTCCATCAGGTGCCGCCGGCTAACTTGGCTTTGCCCTTGCCTCACAGCGTCGCAGGAGCTTGTCTCCCAGTTCAACACTCTCCTCTCCGACAATGCCCACTTTGGCTTGCTCGTCACCATTGCCTCGGAACAGCTGCAGCCCCTGAAGCTACTGACCTCATCCTCGCCCGCCTCGGCCTCCTCGTTCGCGTCCAATGTTAGCTCGCTGCTCACCCCGCACCTCAGGCCGAATGAAGCCCTCTACATCATCCTGCGACGACACACCTCGGCTCCTGCCCTAGCCGCCGTGACCTATGTTCCCGATGCCGCTCCCGTTCGCCAGAAGATGCTGTTCGCATCGACGCGCCTGACCCTTGTGCGCGAGCTAGGCAGCGAACATTTTCGGGAGACCATCTTCGCCACCTTGGCCTCGGAGCTAAGCCCTGCTGGCTTCGAGAAGCACGACGCCCATACTGCCCTTGACGCCCCACTCACAGAGGAGGAGAGGACACTGGGCGAGGTCAGGCGTGCCGAGCAAGAGGCCAGCTCTGGCACCGGCACCCGCGAGATCCATCTAAGCAAGAGCCTGGCCATTCCCATTGTCGACTCGGGACTGGCGGCTCTCAAAGAGTTGGCAGACGACAGCGGAAGGTCGTTGGTTATGCTGGTTAGTCTTCTTTTTCTGTCCTTTTATAGTAATGCACCCTGGCTGATCACCGCCCCAGAGCATCAACACCGAGTCGGAAAAGATCGAACTCGTCCCCGACAACTCCACCCCCTCCTCCATATCCGAGCTGGTGCAGACAATCTCAGCTACCGAGCCGCGCTTCACCTTCTACAGATTCGCGCACTCCTATGGCGGGAATACGAGCAGCCCCGTGCTATTCTTCTACACATGCCCCACCACAGCAGGCACCAAGGCCATCAAGTCTCGAATGATATATCCCTTGATGAAGAGGGCAGTCCTCACCATTGCCGAACAGGAGGCTGGCTTACAAATTGTCAAGAAGTTTGAGGTTGAGGACCCAAGCGAGATCACCGAGGCGAGCGTGCTCGAGGAGCTGCATCCCAAGGTCGAGGTCAGACAGGGGTTCAGCAGGCCCAAGCGACCTGGTCGTTGATCGGCCTACGCGGCTTGGTAGTTTCTCTTTATCCATCAATACTATGTGTGTACGGATACTCGGGCCAAAGGAAAGGGGCATTCTGCCCAGTGCTCAAGATACAAATGCCACAGTGCTAGCCTGCGTGTTGGTTGTCGGGGCCCGTCTCTGTTCCAAGCACGGGATGGCAAGAAGTCCTTAATACCCATCGCATAATTCTTCGAATTCCCAACAAGACGGCGAGAGGACTTGAACATCCTATCCTTTCACACTATGCTGGTTTGTAAGGTATATTAACCGAGCAGTTGGTGAGCCTGTGGTGTCAGTTTAAGCCTTCCTGCACTGTGTAGAATGTCCCTTTCTTTTAGCCCGAGCCTCCGTACGGATACTCGCCTCGTACTAGGTGTTAGCGCCGTCCATATGTCCGACAAGGCAGGAGGAAAAGCCCTGGATACCCATATCACGGCCTTCGGGTTTCCAACAACGCATGGCGATAAGCCTTAAATGTCTTATCATTACACACTGCCTATGGTAGTTGATGTGGTGTATTGACCTAGTAGTTAATGGGTCAGCAATGCTTGTTCCGGCTTGCTGACGCTGTGGACAGTAACCATTTCTGTTGGTCCGGGCCCTGTACCTTCTATGCTACAAACCCTTAAAAAAACATGTATGCTCACTCACGAATTGTCACCGCCGTAGTTAGATCACCACCTGAGACCAACGCTCACTCATATTCTGACCCACCCCCTACGACGCCTCAGGTTTGTGTTTTTTTTATTTTTTTTTATTATTATTTCTGCTACATAGAAAGGATGATAGCATCCGAGATTCCCAACGCAAGGTATCCCGTTGCTCATCGGAATGCTAGTCTAAATGCCAATGCCCTATTGTGCATACCCCCCGTAATGCCACCTCTCCTCTCCATCGGGTTGTGATACCTGTATAGCTTCTCGTTATCCTATGCCTGGGGTCCAACTTGGTTGATATCAAATGAGTCATTCTCCATGTCGTCGGGAACAGTAACGTCTCTCTTGCTGGTTGCCAGGTTCGATCTCCGTCATATAGGTGGATAGTTCCTTGAGGAGTCAAACCATTTTCCAAGCTCATTAGGCGAAATTCTGGGGCCGGCGAGCGAAAACCAATGATCCCCTCAAGTTATACGGAAACATAGGCTCCGGAGCGGGCGTGATGACTTCTGACAGCCATCGACGTATGGACATGTGCGAGATGTAGTCCGCCCGATGGGGGTCCGAGAGGTACATGTATAATGCCTCCTCTGTGGAAGAAGACTCTTCTGATTCCGAGTCCGAGTCCGCCGTTGAGTCTTCTGCTTCTACATCCTCGATTGGTTCCGAACCAATAGCAGCAGTCGTAGAGTCGTTCGGCTCCTCCACGCCTGGCAGTTCATCTTCCTCTCTTGGCGCTGCGGCGAACGTGGTAGTCGTTGTAGAGTACTCTAGCTGGTCTATACTCGGACATTCATCTTCTCTTGCCTCGCCCGACGTGGGAGATGTCGGAGAGCGGTCTAGCAGATCTAAGTCCGGCAGGTCATGTTGGTCTTGACCTCGCTCGCCGCCAGCCGTCGTCGTCGTCGTCGTCGTAGAGATGTCTGACTCCTCTTCACTTGATAGCTCATCCTCGCTTATCGCACTCGATTCCTTGTCGGGAGCGGCTCTACTACTGATTGCGATGGCTCCGTCGTCGGGTCTGAATCTGGACATGGTAATCTCGTCGGTTGGGGCGACGCAAACGCGAGGTGTCGTTCGGACTTCAGCCAGCCAGCGCCACACAGCCGCGCAGGAAGCATACTCGGAGTAAATTCGCCGAATGGGGCTGCAACGGACTGGTGGTTTTTGACTATAGTTTGCTGTTGGGTCTGCTGCCGTACCCAAGGTTTGGCTTGGCTTGCCGGCTGTCGTAGAAGTCATTGAGTCGTCCGGCTCCTCTGCGCCTGGCCGTCTATCCTCAGATGTCGTGCTTGACTTGAGGTACGTGAATCTGCGGCCGTTTGCATAGTGGAAGATGGCTTGTTGCTGGGTCTGAATTTGAATATGGCCATCTTGCTGGGTGTGAAACCGCGGGGCAGTAGTACTCGACGCGTTGTGCGGGCTTTGGTAGTCTTTTTGGCGCCGGGAACCCGGAATGAAAGTGTTTTCTCAGACGAGATTGAAATGCCGCGGCGGTGGGCGGGTAGTAGGATTGCTGCCGGTGCGCGATGACTTGGCTTGGTTGTAGGTAACGGGTGGACTTTCTTATATACTCGCTCAAGTCTGTCGCCTAGTTATTTCAATATCGATCACGCTAGTATCTGATTCCTGGGCGTAGAAACTATAATTATTGACAGGCAGATCAACTCACCCACTGCCTCGAAGAACATCTTCTTGTCGGGGTTGGAGAGCAGCTGCCTCTCTGTGCGTTGTTCTTGAAGCTTGCGCCTCTGTACCGCTTTTCTTATCAACCTCTTGTAGTTTCTCCGAAGCCTTGTACATGCACCTGTCGCAGATGTTATGTCGTTCAAGTGCTTCGCCGCCCTTGCATCGAATGGGCGTCTTGACCTCGTCCGCTGAGTAAAGGCCCCTACAGGAGATGCAATACACGTTGTGGGTTCGCGGAAGCCTTTTCGATGCCCGGAGGCTCTTAATCTGTAGCAAGATTTTTGCGAGGAACTTCTCGCATGTAGCTATTGGCGTTGGAACGAGTTGTTGACGCGCAGTTATCGGTATTGTTGCGAATATCTGTTCAAGTCAGACTAGATAGCGAGTCGAGAGCGGCCGCGCGCAAGCTAGAGTTAGAGTAGTGCGGTGTGTCTCTGTGGGTGGGTTGTAAAGCTTCGTCTCCTAAAAGGTTTTTTTGTTTTGGGAAAAGGTGAAGCTTCCCGCTTGGCAACTTGGTGATTAGGCTTTGACTATTAGGGCTGCCGACTCCTCCAGTGAATTGATTTTTTTTTTTTTTTTTGGCAAGGAGTGAGTTATTATCGAGTTTTATCAGATGAAAAGCTGACAGAAGAGAACCTCGGCCCTAGTTAGAATCGAGTGCGTCTTGATAAAGACATTTTCGAGCTCTGTTAACAGATAATTCGGGCATCTTTAACTTGGCTTTTGCGGTATCCAAACCGTGGAAGTCGCGAGGACCCCGGACCTCGGGCGCGTTCTCTCCTCATCCTATGCCGAAATGTGCCAAGGCGCCGCCTATTATATTTGTCAGCCCTTCTAGAGTTTGAAGGATGACTTTCCATTCGGGTTTTTGTGCCATCCTCGCCGCCATGCCGTGATCGGGAGATAATATTTGAGAAGTTTATAAAATTTCTAACTCTAGTGTATGTATTTTCACGACATATATGGTGGTTATAATGGGTGAGAAGCAATTTCCTTTTAAATACCCTTCAAGTTTGAATAAGCTGGGTTTGTCAAGTTATAATGGTAAATCGGGGGGTTAACTTGGCCTTAATGGGGGAAGGGGAGAGGGGGGTCGGATTATCACAGCGAAGTTTGATAATAAAGTTTTTGAGTTTGTTTTTTCTTTAGGCTGTTAGATGTCTCTTTGCTCAACCCTTAGTTTAACCCTTCCTTTTCTCTTCCTCTCCCTTTTCTCAAAACTAACATCGGCATTACTATTATACAATATCGTCGTCTTGAACCTGTGAATGCACTTGCAAGTAGCCCGGTAATACCTAGTATTAACTGGAATAATGGGATTTAATCTTATGATAACGTGAAGAACTTTCCTACGCTCCAATTAGCTATATGCAGTCCTCGGGGTTGGTGTATTAACGGTCCTTTAAACGCTCGGCTTTTTTTAGTTTAAGCTAACGGGGCTCCCCAAATGGATTCTGGTAAGAAAAGGAGTTTAACGGTTTGTCCCTAACCTAAGCATTTGACTTTACCGGCGCAACCAAACGCACCCTAAACAGTTCGATCCACAGATGGTGGTTTCGTCTCACACCATGCAACCTGGTACATCCTGGCTCATCCCAGGATCAAATCCGCCAAATGACGTCACAGCAATCACGACATGCTAGGGGGAAATCACTGCAATCGACTCCTCCCGACAAAAATACACCTCACCGTGTTTGCCTTGGACAAGTATAAGCACACGATAGCCCTCTTTGCGGGTTTTGTGTCGATCTTGAAGCCAAGAGCTGTATTGCCACTAGTCTAAAAACGTCGAGATCTAGACCTTACCTGCCGTCCAGCCATGTCGTCGGGACCAAGCCTCCTCCCCTCAGTGGAGAAGAAAATGGCCATAGACGAGGAGCAGCAGACCGAATTTGATCGCACCACCGCAACCAGAGCTTCGTCTGGGTTCTCTGCGTGGGTTTTTGGTGGGAAAGGTATTATTGTTGGACCGAGAATAGGCCCCGTGCTCCCCAACATCTCTCTCGACAGCATCTCTCTCGACAAGCAGATTGCTATCGAAGATGGCCACGCTATTAAATACCGTACTTGCAGCTGGCAAAAGGTTGGCGCAGACCCGTCTTCTGGAACTAAATTCCTATAGCTTGTCTAACAGCATTCTCGCAGACTGCGGCCCTACTTTTCTCCGAGTACATCTGCTTGGTAAGCATAGTCCCAATTCAGATCATTGCGCAGCTTAGGGTCTTGAAGTCGTCGTGCTAACTAGTATTCCCAGGCCATCATGAGCTTTCCCTGGTCTTACAGTGTTCTTGGGCTGGTCCCTGGGTATGTTTGGACCGCACATAAACACAATCACTTTTTTTGGCAGCTAATTAACAAGATGCAGACTTATCCTGACGGTCCTTGTTGCCGGCATTGTGCTTTATACGTATACATCTGTCCCCGACCCCCCCCCCCCCCCAAAAAAAAAAAAAAAGTTGAAGGATAACGTTAATCCTTCTTCAGATGTCTTGTTTTGTGGGAGTTTTGTCTTTGTCACCCAGAAGTCCGCGATGTCTGCGACATTGGCCAGATGCTGTTTTGGAATAAGAAGTGGGCTTGGTACGCCACGGCTATCATGTTCCTCCTCAACAACACAGTATGTACTTTCTCTCTCGCTAGTTCTACTTTTTCAGCAAGCCTCTAACAGTAAAAAAAGTTCATCCAGGGGTTGCACGTTCTCGTCGGGGCAAAGTATCTCAACACCATAACATCGGGAGATGACAGCATCTCCTGCCGAACCGTGGGCTTCAGCATCGTCGTTACGATCATTTGCTGGCTGTGCTCCCTGCCCCGAACGTTCAACATGCTCTCCAAGATTGGAACCGCCTCGGCTATTTTCACCTTTATTTCGGTGCTCTTGGCTGCTGTATTTGCAGGAGTGCAGTTGCATCCCGCTGGCTATGACCCGACTGCTGCGGCAGGCGGAGAACCCATCGTTACGGCGCTCCCTATTGCCGGCACAACTTTTGTCTCCGGACTCAACGCTTTCCTGAACATTGCGTACACTTTTATTGGCCAGATCACGCTCCCCAGCTTCATTGCAGAAATGAAGGATCCAAGGTTTGCAGTTTCCTCTCCCTAAATCCTCTCTCTGAGATAATAATATCAGTTCACACCTTCTCCAGAGACTTCCCCAAGGCGTTGTGGGCCTGCACCATAGCAGAGATCATCGTCTTCAGCATCGTCGGCGGCGTCGTCTACGCATATACCGGCAACCAGTACATGACCGCTCCGGCCTTTGGGTCGCTCCAGCCAGTGTACAAGAAAGTGGCCTTCTCCTTTATGATCCCGACGTTAATCTTCCTCGGCGTCTTGTACGCCTCGGTCTCGGCCCGCTTCATCTTCTTCCGCCTCTTCAACCAGGGCTCGCGCCACAGGAACGAGCATACCGCACTTGGGTGGGCTTCGTGGGCTGGTATTCTTTGTGAGTTGATGTGGGTGAACTTTGGCTGGCTTGCGCAAAAAAAGATTGACAAGAGGCAAATAATAGTGGCGACTTGGATTTTGGCCTTTATCATTGCGGAAGTCATCCCGTTCTTTTCTTCTCGTAAGATGGTTATAATATGATTCCACTTGTCCCCTTTCTCGCCTTCACTTGTACTGACACATTATCGTATTAGTTCTCTCCCTGATGTCGTCGCTTTTCGACAGCTTCTTCGGGTTCAACTTTTGGGGCGTCGCCTACTTCCGGATGCGAACTGCCGACAACAAATTCGGAGTCGTGTTTATCAAGCAGCACAGCGCCTCGGGGTACCTGATGGCCACTATCAATATTGTGATCATTCTCGCTGGTGTCTTCTTTCTCACTGTCGGCACTTATGCTAGCGTTGAGGGCATCATTGAGCAGTTTGAATCGGGGTTCGTTGGCAGCGTGTTTACGTGTGCGAGCAATGGGATTTGATTAGACAAGCGCAGTTTGGCCGTTTTGCTTAGGTTTTTTTCTATAGGGGAAAGGTTTGGCATTAGCCGGAACCATGCTAGAAAAATATTTTACGCGTATCACTGGGGTCGTCGCGAACGTTATTGCCTATTTTTACGCCTATAGAAACAGAATTCGCATACTATCAGCTAAAATAATTTGTAATTAGTCATTTCGATAAGAACACTTCTATACCTAGTCTAGAGACGACGAGATAGGAAATGCTTGATTTTTACAAATCAGAAGTAAAAGCTCGGGAGTTACCTACGTATGCGAAACGGCGTATCTACTCCTGTAGAAGAACATACAAGGTATTTCCGTCGCGTTTGATATAGCGCGTTGTTGCACAAACATCAGATCGTGAATAAACTTTATAGTAACCCAAAAAAAGTTTTGGCTTCCTAGGAGTTTAGGAACAGAAGATATAAGTAGCACTACTAATAAATATACAGAACATGAGTTAGGAACCTCAAGGAGGGGTCCAATATTGCACTATCCAGTCTGGGAAGGGAATATAATGTATAGAATGTGCTATGCAAGTGGCCAGTAGTATTCACCCGGTTCATGCAGCGTTTTGGGAGAGGAGACAGCAAATAATTTGCACAGTCACGTCATTTCGGCGCGGCGCTTGACGTTTCCATCCATTGCTAACAGTCATCGCGCACAGCTTAATTATATCTTAGTCAGGTTTTCCAACTTGGAAGGAGAGACAAGTTCTAGAATTTTCGACGTAGCTGGGAGCGAATATTTAAAGATGAAGTTCCGCTCTGCCAGGCAGGCTGCGTATCTCGTATGCCAGACATAGGTGGCGGAACAACTTCAAGCTTCAGACACGCTAACTGCTTCTTGGCACGTGGACTCTTATCTCGCTTCATGAGAAGCCTCCACGTTCTAGACCGGCTCTTGACTCTTCGGACGAACGTCATCTGCCAGAAAGGTGGGGTAATCTTTGCATAATAAATATTATGGCGTGGATTTTTCGTTGTTTTTTTCGGACTGGAGTAGTATTGGGCAAGAGGATTTCATTTCCTCGATTGGTGACTCCTCACCAAAAACCAATTACCTATCTGAATGAGCGGTTCCTCTCGTACTAAGCTCAATTACCATTGCGTAGAATCTGCCACTTATCTTCGTCTCGACTGTGATGAAATCATCGACAATGATGTCGGCCCCGCACGGGAGATCTGCAGTTCGTTCGATATCTCGACTCGCCTCCCTGGCCTCTATACTCGATTACAATGGGCGTGCTATACGAAGCCTACTCGCAGATCGTTCTACTATTGTTCTTTAGATGACAACTACGTCAGTGGTTAGTTCCTGCCCAGTCAGATGGTTTCTTATCTATAATCTCCCCGCTTCGAGACGCTTCCTCCCCGCTCTACGAAGCATCATGTGTACCACGTAGCGGGCGGGGTTGTTAGGATATTTCGAAATATATAAGCTCTATAGACCAGTGCTAACTTCAGACGAACCAGGTCTCCCGACTATATATAACCCCAGCATTTCCCGTGTTTCCACCTTTCCAACCTTTTTCTCAAACCAGCAACCGCACCTCATCCTTCGACTGCCTCAAGTCTTTGTACAAAACCTCGAGTTCCTCCAGTCCTAGTCGACGAACAAAAACAGCACCCCTCAACACCCTACACCTACACCCTCTCGTCCTTTCTCCCTTCCGTGAGCCTCCAAGTCCCCGACAGCCCTCACGCATCGTACCGCCGTACACACTACCACTGCCCCACCACATCCCCTTCGTCATTTCCCCCTCGAAGATCCCAGAGCGCCGGAGCGATGGCTGATTTTCATCTCGCTGTCAAGAGCGAATCACTGAAGCTGAAAGACGCCAACATAAAGTACGCCCACGTCTTCAGAGAGGGAGAGGACCAGTACCTCCTGGTCAGAGTCCTTGCCGAAGGGTCGATCAGTCAGACCCAGCTCGTCCTCCGCCTGAAAAGCGGTCAGCTTCGCGTCAGGAAAGTCCTGATCAAGCGCCTGCCCACAGATGCCACACGGCACACCCAGCGGCAGAGAGAACGAGATGAATCGTTTGCCAGGGACTGTCAGATCGCCAAGGATCTTCAGCAGGCAGCTGAGAGAGAACCTACCGTGCCCACAATACCTCGACTCTTCTCCTCGGACTGGATCGTCTCGGGGCCAGGGAACACCCGATATACTCGGGTGTCCTACTGGGAATACATGAACGGCGGAACTGTCGGCGACTTTCTGAGAGCGGCCAAGAAGCAAGGGTTGTTGCTTCCTCCCGTGATCGGGTGGGATATTATTCTCTGGGCCCTTTACCGGATGAAGTTCATGTACAGCTGGAGGGATCCTATACTCCACTGCGGTTTCCACTGGGAGAACACGATGCTTCACTTCCCAGATGGGTGGCGCTGTTTCCCAGAGGCTTACCTGATCGACTTTGGGCTCGCCGCGCGGCTCAGCGCAGGGAATGTGGACTGGGATATCGGGAGCGTCAAGCGCCAGATAGAAGACCTTATCCGGTACACGCAGCGCCTCCCGAACCAGTACCGCGAGTGGGACGACTACCTGAGCGACAAGCGGCAAAGGAACCGGGACCCGTTCTGCAAGATAAGCCAGCTGCTCCAGGAAATGGACTTGGACTTCAGCACTGCCGGCCGCACCATGGTCCCCAGGGACAATCTCGACGAGGCTATCAGGAGGTTACGAGACAGCAAACTCCCCGAACTGACCAGGCTCATGAGGGACGTCGACCACCCTTACCACCACTTCGTCGACGAATATCGCAATGCCAGGGACCGAAAGACGAGCCCCAAATTGCCTCACCTGTACAACACGCAAGAGGAGATTCTCTCCGCGAGGAACGTCCGCGGCCCGTGGTTTATTGGGGCTGTTGACATAACGGCAATGAAGCTCATTCACATCTTTGACCAGTCACATCATCGGCCTAATATTCGTAACGCCAACTCAGACTCGGATGGGGACTTTGGAGACTCGGACTCTGAAGAAGACTTTGATGAGTACGATTGGGGTGGTAAAATAAATGAGCTCATTTATGAATCCGAGGACAATGAGGACGATGATGCGTGGGGGCCTCAGCAGGACCCGAGGCAGGACGACTATGCATTCAGCTATTGAGGACTCAACAACACTAGACTAGTAGCTGTCAAAGCAATGCTGGAAGCTCCCTCCAGCTGGGGCACGGCAAGGCCTGCATTTTCTTCTTCATGTATATATAGACATCGAAATTCCGAGCCATAAATTAGAAATTTACCTAATTATATAGAATCAAATCACATGTCTCCTATTACTTTTAGATTATCTGGTTATGCCCATCCTGGCAATTCCCAGTCTTGTCTCCCTGGTGCTCCCGACTTTTCCAAGTATGGACTACCTCGGCCTACCTACCTAGTCAGTATACACAGACTGCTCAGCGTGGTCAGCACGGTCAGCATACCCAAACATCTGGTTCAGCTGTGGGCGGCGCCATGTCGGTTGCACCAGCTATGCGCATGCCTACCACGCCTACCCGCAGCTTCGCCCAGCTTGACCAGACAGGAGAGGACTTGCACCGACACACATGCCAATTACCATTGATACCACAGACCCCTTTATAAGATCTTATAGTATACTTTCAAGCCAACGAAACCTTCTCCTGTATGGTTGTCATTGGACATATTTCCAAATTTGCCAAGATGCCTGTGCGGGCATGGTGCGCACCCACAGTTGGTTCCTCATGCAACCACATTTGTATTTCCTAGCACCTAATGATCGCCCGTGATAGTTCATTCCCAAACCGGCCTTACGGTCAGCGCCCAAGCAACTAACCGACGAGCAATTCAAGCGCTCCGTCTTGATTGCCCACCTGCTAAAGGGAGCCGGAATCACTAGCTATAACCTGAAGGCTTGTATCAAGCAGTACTAAGGTACCTTTGAGATAGAAGTTGAGGAGATCATCGCGATTCACGATAGAGGCTGCTCGCGGTATGATTATGTCGTCAACACAATACGACGAAGCACGGAATCACTGTTTGAGCCGTCCGTAATGGCAAAATCAAACCCTAAAAAAAAAAGAAACCCTTAGAACTAGTAAGGAGCTTGCTTGGTAAAGAAAAGATATAGACTCAAATGGGTTTCAAATATTATTATTATGAAGTCTCAAGACAAGGAAGTTGGAATGGAATACAAGCATTAGACTAACTAGACGTCGCAACCCACTTCCTGAACACCCCCCCTTCCTGAACACGTGACCACACACCTACCACAAACTTCCAACCACCACAACTTATTTGATTCTGAAGCTATTTACACGCCGATTAATGCATTTCAATACTCTTCTGCGCAGTGTATTACTTCAAGCCCCTGCACTACAATTTCCTTGCCCTGGGCTAGTGTTTCTGACTTAGCTGCTTTCTCTATGACCTTCCTGCGTTTGGGGGGCCTCCTTAACTCTGCTTCAGCCTTGCCGATATCCTCGATCCTAGCGAACTTGTCATTTCCATTCTCACAAACCTTTCTTCGAGTACGCAACTTGTGAGCTTCCAATTCTATCCGCAAATGCTTGTTTTGGTACCTCAAACTAACTATCTTTGCATTCTTCATGTCTAAGGATTTCCCTACCTTAGTAAATAAAGCCCGAGTTAGCCGATCTGTTAGTTCCAAGTACTCTTTAACAAAGTCTAGATGTTCGCGAAGGTTCTTGCTTTTTTATAGAGTCTAGAATAGCTTTGGTAATGCTATAATATATTCTAAAGCTAGCTAGGGTAGTGTTTTGGGGAGGGCTTTATTATAAATAATAGTATTAGGGTTATTAAGTATTTTTAACGGGTTTTATAGCTATATCCTAGTTTCCTAAAAGTTAAAACGTATATTACTAGGATGCATTCTTTCTTTTGATATATTTTTATAAATGTAGAAGAATTAGCGTTTGTTAATGTTAGTTAAGCTAGCGAATAGCGCTACTGCTTTGGCTTGCTTTTAAAAGTAGGCTTTTAATAGGCTAAAGACTAAGTAGTTAAAAGGTTAGGTTTTGTACGAGGTATGTGTTAGTAAGTAGAGTAATTAGACTTTATTTTTCTAAGCTAGCAATATGAAGTCGTTAGTAAAATAGCTTGAATGTTCGTTAATAATTAATAACTGCTAATTTGTTAGCTTTTTGGCTTAGTTTTAATTAGGTAGACCTTTTTAAGCTATTTAAAACCTATCCTAGCATTACTCTAGCTTGTGAGTGAGAAGTTGTACTGCCAACTGGAAAAGTCCTAGCGTAATTCAGCCTCGGTAGGGAACTACTGCCCTTGAAGAGAAGCACCTAAAAAAATAATTACAGAGCTTAACTGCTAGCCCTCGGCTATACCGCACTTTATTATTAATACCCAAGTCGTTGCATTACTATTTATAACGTATAACTTAGATATTAATATAATACTTATAACCTTTTTAAGTACGGTTTTAAGCTCCTGTAAGCTATGCTTATCTATGTTAGCGATATTAGTTAAAGCAATGTTCTTTTCTTTAATTTGACTGTCCAAAAAGTTGAAAAATTTTGTATACGCTTCTTTAGTAGAACCTTTAGCCCTCGAAAGCTCCAACAAACTTAATTTTTTTATCTTTATCCGGGGATTGCAGCGTAGAAAGCGGTTACACTAACGCGCGCTAAGGGGCCTGAGATTACCACTGTCACGGCGGGCCGTGCCAGCGGGAGCCACTTGCGGGTCCGTGGCTCATGTGGGGCTGAGGGGCTGAGGGCACGTGCCCAGAGAGTTGGAACACAAAAGAAGAGCGTTGCGCGCTCGCAGAGAG
>JAPDFK010000399.1:0-38597 GCA_027569635.1 Lasiosphaeriaceae sp. G1095 | reverse complement strand
CCCCCCCCCCCCCCCCCCCCCCCCCCCCCCCCCCCCCCCCCCCCCCCCCTTTTCAAGCCCAAGACGGCAAACCCTCTTTACCCATGTTCCGGGTTTTACCCCGTGTGGCTTTCCCATACACCCAAAATCATTCTTCAACCCCCGTCATTTATTCCTTCCCTGTCGTACATTTAACTTTAGTTGCCCCCCCCCCCCCCCCCCCCCCAATTCTTTCCATTCCAATTCCCTGTGGTCCCAACCCGGTCTTGCCTGTCTGTTGTTCCCATCTCTTTCTTTCTGTCTAACAAATGAGGGAAGCAGCAAACCAGAATGCCACGCCGAGAGATAATTATTCTGGATGTTATGCGAACAACAGTAGCAACAATGATAAGGAAAAAGGTGGAAACCGTGCCAGGCCCTGATTGATGATAAAAGGATATATACCGTCATATAATATATATATGTGCTTGTTGAATCTTCATGTCCGCTCCCTTACGATCCACTTCTTCTTCTCCTTCTTCTGCCTCTTCTCTGTGTCGTAAACACCCGCCTCGGTAATGGGCGCGGGTTGGAACATGCCGGCGCCAGGTACGTGTATAGAGCCCGCGTTGCTGGCATTGGGGAGAACTCTCCCAGATTCGGTGGCGTGGGCGAGGTTTGCACCAAGAGCGTATTGTCGGTCCTTCTTGCGCTGGTACTTTCGCCGCCAAATGCAGGCGCCAACCCAGATGCCCACAATGGCAAAAATCATGATGACTAGGAAGATGACCCATTGGTAGTGTCCGGAGAGCCTGTGGCATATTTGTTAGCATTCTTCCCCTTCCATTTTTCTCTTTTTTTTTCTTTTTGGAAATTAGGATGGAGCGGCACTGTTACCCGGGATGGGACAAGTGTTACACGACTGCCGTCCGGGAACTTCGGCAGACACAAAGTTTGCACTTGTGCGAGGGGGAAAAGGGGTTCCGTACCATGTACCGCCGCCGCCGCCACTATTATTCCCGCTGGTACTCCCTCCTGTTAACCCTGCTGATGATGAGGTTTTTGATGTAGGAGCGGCTGCTTTGGCGCCGCCGCAGAAGCTCGTGAACCAGTTTTGAAGGCTGCCCATGTCACCCGCGGCCGTACACGCGGCATTGCACACGCCGCCTGTCTTCAAGCCGGCCAGGCGCGCATCATTACAGAAGCAGCTATCGACGACGTTGATGTCAGTCACGGGAGTGCCCGCAGGCGCGCATGCTCCGTTGACATCGTAGAGTGGCCCGCAGCCCGCAACGCACGCGGGGAGCGTCTGGAAGGGGACGAGTGTTGTTTCTATCCATTGGAGGGATAATTAGTTCATGTTTTCCAACGAGCTGAAGAATGTGCTATCGGCGACTGCGTCACTAGCATGGCCCCTAAATGGGATGGATGATATGGGATGGGATGGGATGGGATGGGACAACCTGCGGCAACGGGGATTTCGACATACCCATGATGTGTTTTTAAATTCGAGCCCGTTAGGATTTCGGGTATGCGAAGGGTGCAGATGCGAGCGCTCGAGAGCGCAGTAGTTATTGTTCTGAATGTGTCGTCGGTCGAAGTTCGAAGCTGCAGCGATCCACGAAACTGATCGGCGGCGCGTTGGCAGCCTGTGGGGATAGGCCGTAGTAGCCTGGGGGTAGGTAGGTAGCCCAACAGCCCAGCGTTCGTCCGGGGGCGAGCTGCTTCGGTCCAAAATTCAATTCCTTCGACAGGTAATGGTGCGGCCGCGAACCTCGATGGAAAACCCCCGTACAATAATAAGACAACTAAAATGCTATCCGTATTCCCGCCTCGCCGGATGTTGGTGCGCCTGTCGACGAAATTGATCACCTCCTCCGTTTCCCCAGTGTTTGTCTCTCGTAATCAATGCAATGCACCCTGCAAAGTCGAAGGTTCGTTCGGGATTTGAGTTGCTGAGTTGTGTCGGTTGGGCCGGGGTTTGTCGCGGATCTCGACCAAATCTAAAACTCTACTATTTCTGTCCCAGCTATGCCCTGCCGCCTCTTTTATGTGCGATAGATCCAAGCGAGAGGGAGGTTGATGCGTGTTGGTTGGTGTTTGTTCGTCGTTCGGTGTGTCGAGCGTCCAGTGTCCAGTGTTCCAGGTCCAGTGTCCTCGATGCGTCCAGCAATTCCAGTGGGAGGCAACGACCAAACAATCAGAACGAGGGAGGTGGGGAATGGAAATAGAAAAAAAAATCCACAGGGCGGGAGAAAGAAAGCGAGCGAGTGTGGTGTGGGAGAAAGAGTGAAGAAGATGCCTGGCTGGTGAGAATTGGATGATCAAATGGCAGGGTGCGGCGCTATTGATTTGACCTGCCAATCTGGTAGTGCGACAGTGACAGTGGGAGGGTCCCCGCTGACAGTGGGTGAGACCTTTTTTCTGGGCCCCAAAATGGTGCATTGAAAGCCAGCCAAAGCAGGGAATTAAGCCTGACAAGCGACAAAGCCCAGCCGGGAACTGAGGAAGTCAGCTTGCCCGACACGACCCAAGTGGAGACACACATTTGCTTGGTACTGCGCAATTTAGGTAATAAGTTGCAGCAGGTCTCGTATACTTTTTGGGATTGTACATGCACCTGCGTACCATTTCATGTTCCCGACATTCCCGAGTGCACAATGCAACTTTGAAATGGAAGAAGGTGTTAATTTTTTTTCCAGTCCCGCCTCTTTCCAGAGTAGGTCCTCGTAGAAACAGCGTTTCCCAAGCACCAACGATCCACAGGTGCGACTTGGTCCAAATGGGTGGCCGGCTGAGCATATTTTCTCGTCTCAAGCCCAGATCTCAGAGGACCAATCGAATACGCCCCACGGTTTCGGTTACTTGTCCTGACATGGGGACATATTGGGGGGCAGTGATGATGCTGACATGCAGAGATGCTCCGTTCGAGTGGGCACCAAAAGGGACCCATCTCTCTCCTACTCTACATACGGGCGGGCTGTGCCAATCCCTTTCCCCGCCTTGTCAGCCATCCGTCCCTCAAGCACAAGCACAAGCACAAGCACAAGCACAAGCACAAGCACAAGCACAAGCACAAGCACAAGCACAAGCCAAGCCCCTGTCATCAATCATCATCGCTCACCCACCACGCGTCCCCAGACACGGGCACGTCCACGCGAACCTGCAGGAAATCATTGTGGATTCATTTCGTTTCTCACTGTACTTTCTGTCTTCTGCAGCGAGCAACCTGGTGACGGAAACCATTGTGTCGTTTTCGATGTTACGTGATGTGATGTCTGCTGCCTTCCCTCTTGCCAATGTGTTTTTTGTCAACACGATGTGCTCGGACCATGTCCTCCATCTGGCGACTTTGGCGCAGCATTGAGCACCGATGAGGCCAAGACCTTGCTCATCGCCAAGCCCGAAGCGAACCCATCACCCGCCTCGGCAACCGCGGGCCAGTCATCCGACTCCTCTCACCCACATGATCTCTCAAGTCCTCCATGTGGAAAAGCGGCTTTCCCTTTTCCGTTTTGAAGCTTGAAGGGGCTTTTCAAGTTGTACACGTGATAGCCAGTGATAGCCACAGAGACAACTTCAGCCAAATGACTTGATTCGTGATACCAAGACGAGAATGGGAATTCAGGTCATCAAAATCAAATCACTCACACGGGGGTAGTAGGAGATGTAATTCTCATTTTCAAATCAGACAGGCGGGCAGAAGAAGTGAAATGATCTTAGCATGGCTTGAATGAAAATGGTCAAATCTCATAACTGTTCATCCTGATGTGTAAATTGAGCAACTTTTTTCATTCTACCTAATTATTATGACTACTATGAAAACATGGGGAAAAGCAAAGTTATACATGGTTGCTATCGCAGAGCAACTCAACTCCATAACGACTCTTCCGTTCGTTCCAACCCTCAACAGAACCACTAAACCCCCCTAGTATCAAAACAGCACAACATATATCTCCATCACTTCTTGATCTTGCTTGCAAAACCACTCTCCGTCTCCAACCAGGTCCCAAAGTCCTTCATCTCAGGGTTCACCTTCTTCAGCGCCTGCACATCGGCCGAATATCCCTGGGTATAAAACCACTGGAGCATGACACCGAAGTCCTTCATCATCTTCATCAGCAGCCACGGGAAAAGCGCATTTGTGCTCGCCAGCTTGCTGCCGCCCGTCTTAGCCTCAAACACCTGCCTAGCCTGCGCTAGCGTCAGCTCGTCGCCCGCCAGCGAGATGCCACGGCCCTTGTACTCGTCAGGCTTCAGGAACGCCTGCGCGCCGAAGAAGCCAACGTCGCTGACGGCCACGAGCTGCAGCGGCTTGTCGCGCACGGCCATGTCCCAGGCCTTGACGAAGACGCGGCCAAAGTAGTTGTCCGTCAAGTTCTCCATGAACGCGACGGGCCGCAGGATGGTCCAGTCCATTTTTGCTGTTGCCGCGGCCTTCTTCGCGGTGTCGACGAGGTGGTGCTCAATGTTGTGCTTGGCGACGAAATGCGGGATGGTAGTCGGGTTAGTGAACGAATCGTCGCCGTGGCGGTCGACAGACGTGTACACAAACATGCTCACGCCAGCGGCGACTGCGGCGTCGACAAGGGCCTTGCCTTGGTCGACTTCAGAGCCGGAGCCGATGGCGACTTGGACACTGAAGACGCCCCAGATGGGCGACGTGGTGAGGCCCTTGGCGGTCTGGAAGAGAGCAGCCGGGTTGGCGAGATCGCCTTGCAGCAGCTTGATCTTGTTGGGCGCCTTAGAAAGGAGACGCTGGGCGGACGCCGAGGTGGCATCGCGTGTGATGGCGAGGATCTCAAAGCTGTTGGGGTTGCTTTCCTTGAGAAGGTGCTTGATCACGGCGCCGCCTTGCTTGCCGGTCGCGCCGCAAATGAGAAGTGTCCGTGACATGACTGGAGATGCAGACTTGTGTGTTGGTGTTTTTTTGGTTGTTGTGCAAGTGTGGAGTGCTTGTTCGCCTCGTGGTTGATGGTTTGGAACTTGAAGTGTTGAGGGGCAGCTTGAAGGTACTTAAACAACAACAATCCCAAGAAACAAAGGATCTCAACGAAAGTGTCTCTTGGTAATCAAAGTTGCATGGATGAGAAGAAAATTACACATCCTCCTCGAGATTTTAAGTTTTGGACACGCCGTCAGGCACGCCATGACCATGGCATGCGCTCGGCGTATTCTGGAACGGTTGGTGGAGCCCGGTGTCCGAGAAAGACCGATCACCGCCGGAAGCGGACCTTCAAGGTGGGCCAACGTCCTGGCATTACTTCCGGCCCTGGACCGACAGGTTTGTAATCAGACCACCGACCACGGCGAGTTGATGAGTCCGGGGTTATGCTCGACACCCAGTTCTTTATAAAACCGTGAAGGATTGGGACAGAAACCAACTTGACCACCGGCTCCCATTCATCCCAGATACTCCAACAGCACCACTTTCTCACCAAGAACGAACTCCCGATTCTCAACATGGCCATCACTGTCGGTCTCGCCGGTATCACGGGCAAGTTTGGCCGCTTGCTTGCTGTCAACCTCTTGAAGAACCCCGAGGTTTCTCTGCGCGGCTATGCCCGGGACCCGAGCAAGGTCATCTCATCCATCTCGTCATCGCCCAGCGCGCAGCTCTTCGCCGGCGAAGCCTTTGACGAAACCGCCATACAACCTTTTGTCGCTGGTTGCGATGTCGTTATCTGCGCATACCTCGGCGACGACAAGCTGATGGTCGAGGGCCAGAAAAAGCTCATCGATGCGTGCGAGGCAGCGGGCGTCCCTCGCTACATTGCAAGCGACTGGTCGGTCGACTTCACAAAGCTTCCCCTCGGCGCTTTGTTCCCCAAGGACCCCATGAAGCATGTGGTGGCCTATCTCGAGACCAAGAAGACTGTCCAGGGCGTCCATATCCTTATCGGAGGGTTCATGGAGACCCTGTTTAGCCCCTTCTTCGGGGCTTTCGATCAGCAGACGAACACCTTTCGGTACTGGGGCGAAGGCACTGAGATGTGGGAAGGGACAACGTATGGGGATGCGGCCAAGTACACGGCCAAGGTTGCGGCCGATTCCTCTGTTGTTGGCATCCAGAAATGTGAGTTTTCCCCATGACCCAAGGTCGGTCTGGTGAATGCTGACAGCCAATCTAGTTCTGGGTGACAGGAAAACAATCAAGGACATTGCTGCATCGTTCCGAGAGGCATACGGTGTTAAGCCGACGCTTGTACGCCTTGGGTCCCTGGAAAAGCTGAAGGCACACATGCACGAGTTGCGTGCCAAGAACCCCGCCGATATCTTCAGCTACCTGACTCTGTGAGTGCATCGGCTAGTCCCTACATGGCCGTAATTATTTTGGGACTTTTTGCTGATACTTCATAGCTTCTACCAATACTACCTGGTCAACGGATCAGCATATATTGGTCCAGACGTGGATAACCAAAAATATCCTGATATCGAGCCTGAGACTTGGGAGAACTTTATGAGAAACAGGAGCCTCAAAACACTGTCGGGTTCGGTTTTTGCCCTTGCCTCGGCTAAGTAGCTGTGGCGTTGATGACCAAGCGTGCCTTAGATATCAGGGCGTTGGAATCTTGTTGGTGCCTAGCCTGATCACTAGTCCAAAATTCAAGTCGGGTTGCTGGTGTGTGCAGAATACTTTCACGGCCTTCTTCAATTTTGGCCGGCCCTGAGATGGACTATTTATTGGAAAATTGTGCTTGGTGAAAAGCCCTGCACCGTCTCTTGGGGGTGGCTTCCCATTCCGGGGTGCTCGCCTCCCGGGGTGTGAAAGGGTAGGGTAATCTGATCGGATGGGCATCCGATGTTGCCCGGAAATAGCTCTTCCAGATTGGGTGGCGTGGCCGTAGTCGTTTGGGTGTTGTAAGTCTTCAGGAGACAAAACAACATGTTCGATGAATCTGCAATTGTCTTGGCCAGGAGAGGGACCATCATAGGATTGGACGGCAGTTCTTTGACCTGCTGGAAGATTAGCCCATGAAAATTGATAGTGTTGGAAGCATGAAGGGGCATCTTGAACCATACCCGTTCCATAACAGATGAATCGAATCCGCTGTGGTTCATATCCATTGCCAGCTGAATCGCCAATGACCCCGTAACTGGGTTGGTTTTGCCCAAAGTGGCCAAAATGCTGAGCAGAAAGTCCAGATTACTCTCACTTTGATAGCTGTGCTCGGTCATAAAGTCATTCAAAAAGACTAAAGCGGCCATATATGCTGAGAAAACCATCAATGGATTTTTGAACGCCACTTTGATATCGGCAATCATGCGTATAATGCTGAGAACCTCCTCCGCCGCAGGGAGAAGACGGTCTTGGCTTTGACGCATCAAGTATTCGGGTAGCTTCAGGTAGCCAGCCCGCGCTTTCCCTAGACCTGCTCTGTGGAGGCAGATGATGGCAGTATGGGTGATGATGTTGATGAAGACAGCATTTTGAGATCGGGCATTTCTGGGCAGCTGGAGATTGCATGGCAGAAACATGAGCATTGTGATGAGGTCGTTGTCAATGGTCGTTTGTCGTTTCCAGTATGGACTAGTTTTTATGTCTTCCGAGGTGCCCTCTGGCAAGCTTTCGGAAGTAAGTTCAAGAGTACGATGGAAGAGATGTGAGGCTAGCACTCTCCCAGCAAATGGGGAGTATTCGGGGCCTTGCTGGCGTAGCGCACTTGTCAGCGAGCTCGTCCGTTCTTCCAAGTTGTTCATAAATGCCTCCTCCGAGCCTGGAAGCAAGGTGATGATCTAGGGAAGGCCGTCAGAATTGAAATCGCATTCCGAACTTGGGATGCTGCCGTGCTTACGTCTCGGTCATTGATCAATGCTGGCCATCCTGTGGCTCCCGAAGCGAGCCGGTCAGAGCAGAATATCACCCACCATGTCCGGCGTCTCTCTTCCAATTCAGCCCAATCCTTGGCCGGCAAAAGAGTTTGACACTCGAATTGGTCGTTTTTATCGATCCGATGCAAGTTCAGCATCTGGGCAATTCTGATACTGCGGCATAGGCTTGTCGACGACCGTGGGAACATGAGATGTTGGGCTTCGAAATTGGCTATAAGAGTCCAGCATTGGGCGTGAGCCAGTGTCGTGTGCTCTCCTTGGCCCTGAAGTTTTAATTAGGCACATAATCTCATTGAGGGGGTCCATCCAGACTTCCAGACTTACCCTCATCTCGTCTGCTTCAGCATAGGCCCTGGCACGTTGGTAAAACGGAGAGGCCAGATGACGATAAGTGTCATCGGTAGAGGCAGCTAGAGCTAATACGATATACTGAAGACACATGGGTGGGTTCATATGAGGTGGCAAGAATAGCGATGCTGTGTAGCGGGATCGATGTAACATGGGCGATGCGTGGTGTAGCCTGTCAAAATATATCTCTATTCTATCATGCACATGTCAATAAAGAATATTCTGTACAATGAGACGGCAATCAACTTACAAGGCTTCAATGAGCTGAGGGGAGGGAAGTTGTTCAAAGAGACCCAAGCTGATCACTTCATTTCTAGGAGAGTCATCGACGAGCAGGCTAGGTTCACTTATATGAATATCGCCCTCTTCCGCGAATGACTGGATGCCATGCATAATTGGTATGGGCTGAGCCGAATTTGGCTGCTGAGAGGGACTTTGGGTCCCTTCGGGGTGGAGCTGTTCTGTCCCGCTCTGCAAGTTCCTGATGTGGCCTTCGAGTTGATCTTGATTCCGTCAGTTAAGCGTTAACATGATAATGATAACAGCCACAACTCACCTAGTTTGGCTTCGAGATCTCGCACTTTTTTCCGTTTGCCAACCTGGCTCTGTCTCGAACCGGGAAATACACATGTTTCTCCGAGCCTGAGACAACGGCCACAGCGAGGCCAGATGCGATCGCATTTCGACTTTTTATTTCGGCACCCAAAACAAGACAGATTAGGCCCGTTGCTGAGTCCGAGTCCCTTGCTACTCCCTTGACCTTCGTTGAGAGGCTGTTGGTCGCTTTGGACATCCATGATGATGAATGGGCAAGTACCTGAGTGAGGAAGTCCCGCAGCCGGACGGGAAAGTAACGTTACTCAATCGAAAGCCTAACTTTTGGACTCTGTCATGGTTTTCACATAGTATCTCGGCGCTCAATGAACCTGGATGGTAGAGTCCCTTTTGGGAAGCATAAGATGAAGAACTCGATTCAAGTGAGCTCAGGTACCAGGCAGTCGCAGGTGACGATTGGTGGAGTGGAGAAAACGATGAAATTGCCCCCGAGTTTCAAGTCTAGCGTGGTTCATCACCTGATTTGCTGACAAATCTCTGCTCTTATCCTGTCTTAACCCTAACCCCCGTCTCATGTCATCCGAGTCTCATCTCATTGGGGAAATAATTATGTGCATGTATGTGTGAAAAGCCCATGAGTTTGGCCTTGTTTCTTCCAAGCGCATATCCCATAGAAATTGACTCGTGGCACCTGAATTAAAAATCACAACTTGAAACCAAACGTCCTCTAGAATAGTAGTCCACCTCAATGACAGCTGCTCACGCCTTGCTGTCGACCTTCTTGGATCCAAATGTTTCTCCTCCTTCGGCCAGGTATTTTACCTCCTCACCTGTTGACTCTCGACCCAGCGCCTCATTTCGATGAGGATACCGACCATACTTGTCAATAATGTCCTTGTGCTTTTTGACGATGCCCATGAGCATTCCCAAGAAGTGCTCAACGGCTTCCTTCTTCGGCAGCAGAGTGTTACGGCATTTCAGAGCCTCTCCGTCCTGGTTCATGTTGCCTTCCTCTGAGTCCAGGAGGAGCCCGCGGATATCACTGAACATTTTCTCATGTTCGCTGATGGACATCTCCTGCACTTTCAAGTCCTCTGAGTGCTCCAGAGGGAGATAGAACCAGAACCGATATGCGAGTCGGAACCGTATCTGGGGATGTTCTGGAACCCCAGCCTCAATCGCCCGCCGAGCCACCTCAAGCGCTTTGGGGTCTGTGACAGAAAAGACAGTCCCCGCCTTCTCGTCACGAAAGACATTGCGCGGGACTTGGTCCAGAAGAAGAATCAAACTGAGCCAATCCAGCGGCGTCGAAGGCTTTGCTACTGCCATGATATCCGCAGCGCTCACATCTGCTGATTGCACCATTTCCAGCTGTTCCTGGAAGTTGGCACTTTGCCATGTTAGTACCGTGACCGTGAGGGGTAGGAACGGCGGATTCATCAGCGCGGCGAGAACAACTCACAAGCAGGCCTTGTCAAAGCCGTCGTTTCTCCGAAACCACCGCATCGAGACATCCATGGTAGGAAGCATAAAGTGCTCCTCCTCCATGTCCTTGAACCAAAAGCGCCGGACAGCCTCCAGTGCATCGGGACCGAACACATTCTCGAGGTGTGACTCGGTCCTCGCTTCCATTGGTGCTGTGGCACTCATTGTTCTGCTGTTGCTGACGTTCCCGAATCCGAATTGTGGTTTTGCATGCGCTGGCAAGATGGAGGTTGCTGCTAGTCCTCCAAGTGCTCGAATAGGGGTCGGGGTGTGAAGCAACGGGAGCAGGTATAAGAATGGCCTGAGCTTTCCAATGATCACACGGGTCATTTCCAAAAGCGACACTAGGTGGATTTCAGGTCAGGAACAGGCTCGTGGATATCTATCAGGGAGCGTTTTGTAGAAGCTAAAAAAAAGCGAACGCGCCAAAGTATCCACCGTCGAATTCCAGTAGCGTACTTTGGAGAATAGCCTAGACCCCTGAACATTGAGGCCGACCGGTGTCCGACAAAGTCCGGACTACATACAATCGCCCAGGGCAAGCAAAACATGAGAGCCACCGACACCAATGCTTGGACCTGGAGTGCCAAAAAAGAGACATTTGTTAGCTGTTTGACAAGGAAGAATTACTACACCTAAACTTCCTGGCCCCGGTTGCCCTGAAACCTAACGGTAGCGCACATAAGGTAAGGTACCTAGGTACTATCTAAACTCTTGGAAGGAACATGGAAACTACTCCTCAGGGTTAGGGTTCTGATGAGCGCGAAGTGGGTTGCCATGAGACACGCTGGATTCCGCAATTAACTTAAACTTCTAATCCTTGAACCAACAGGGAAAAAAACATGGGCTAAGGATGCGGTGTAATGGGGTCATGTGACAACTATCGGACTGATGGATGTTTGAATCATCCCTCTATAGACTGATCTTAATTATTGCTGGTTTGAGACCATGAATAACTACTTATCTATTCTAGTTCCAGGTTGTCTCAATGGGCAATATGGCCATCATGTAGTGTGCTACAACATATCGAGACAGCAGTGACGGTAAGCGGGAGGGATACCATGGCTCCAATCTCCAAGTCAGTTGTTGGCTGCCCTTTTTGCTCCGTAAGCTTCGCAGTAATTGGTATTGGCCGGATATGCATTCTGACGGCCCACAGCGCCCGAACAGAGTCTAATACAAAAATCTGGATCTGTCTGAATCAAGGCGAGTGGTCAGGCTGATGGTCACGGTTCATGACATTTCCCCCCGTTGGTTTGTCCCGAACAGTGACGACCCACTCCACGCGGCGAACTCCACGGCCTGCCTTGGATATGTCCCAAACAACAAACCACCTCACCAATTCCAGGTTGCTTGGCATGACATAACGCAGCGTAGTACTACTTACCGCACACTACCTCAACTTGAATCTGGTCTTGGCTCCCTACGGAACCTTCAGAACAATCTCAACCTTAGGCAGCCCAGTTGTCAAGTCTCGTAGCGAGGTCTAGCGACCGAAGAACTGCCTACCTACCTTGCCTACCTAGGTAGGTATCTACCTTAAGATACCATACCTACCTGGGACCCTAGGTAACACTGCGCCTTCCCTTTGGCTAAATAACCGTCCGTCCTGCTGCTCTGCACTTGCTGAATTCTCAAGTGTCTACCTACCTACCTTGGTAGGTACCCAATGACCTGCCCTGCACGGTGCCTGTGACACCACCCGCGTCTTTCGTTCCTTCCCACACAGGCCAAAAGATTTTTTGCATTGTGGAGACAGTGGGAGCTCTTTGCGTCTTTTATGCCGTGCGTCTCTCAGCGGTTTTCAACATTTTCCCACATTTCCCAACATTTTCACTCCTGCGCACTGCACTCGCCGTCTGTCAGTCAGAGCATGGCAACACCAGCTGTCGTGGAATGCCATCCGATCTGCCTGAGGTCGTCATGGAGGCTCCCTCAGCAGATCGGCAGATCTTGCCCATCCTCTTTGTGAGGAGAATCCGGACGCCCGAACCTCCATCGCACAACGGGGGCACATCACTTCTCTCGCCAGAGACGGACCGTGACTGGGGCAATGTTGTCCATGCCCGTTTGAAAGACAACTGGGATGCAAACCATCCATTGCACAACGGGGACACGTCAGTTCTCTCACCATACTCGGAGCCGGCCTCGGATGGTCTTGTTCACGCCCGATTGAAGGGCTTGTGGGAGACCAACCCTCCATCGCATCATAAATACGACACCTCACCCCTCTCACCAGAGCCAGGCTTGGACAATCTCGTTTACGCCCAGTTAAAGGGCGTATGGGAGGCAAACCCTCCATCGCACATCGAAGGCGATGACGCCAAATCGGTCTCTTTCTTTGAAGCCAATGACTTGACTTACCTTGACACTCCCGCCAAATCCCCAAAGAAACGCGATCTGTTGGCGGACATCCTAGCCAACAACGGCTTCAACACATCTCCTGAGCGATCAGTCTCACTAGGACGATTTCGACGTTCAATTTCTTTCAATGCGACATACTCTTCACATTCGCTGTCAAAAACAATCAAGCAGAATCATCATCTCAGTGCTGGTCAGCCGAATGAATCTCACTCTCAACCCAGCCAGTCTTTCAATGGTCCTGGCTTGATGAAGACGACCAAAGTCAATATGCAATTGAGCACCACAGTGGCATCGACTTTGCATTTTGAGGATAACCAAACTGCCCAGAGCCTTTGGCAGGCTAGACGCGCGTCGTCGAGCTATGTCATGGAAACGCCTGCTCCCTGCACGAGCCCATCTCTCGGTGAGCCATTCCCCGCAACTTATTCCTTGAGCGGCGATGCCAAGTCCTCGCCTCGTCAACAAATCTCACCGCCCCAGCAATCAGCCCAGTCTTCGAGAAGACAGCCGAAGCGAGCAGAAGCAGTGAGTTTGGCGGGTGCTAGCCCTCGCAAACGCAAAGCGCATGATCTCATGGAGGGCTCATTCAACCGCCCTGATGTTAGCGAACCTGAGGAAGAGAGTGCCAAGGTCAAAAGAGTCCGCCGAGCCACAAAGAACCAGCCGGTAAAGTCAGACAAGCCTCAAGCTGACTCGCAAATGAACCCTCGGATCCCCAATAAAACAAACAGTCCGTTTCCCAGAAGCCCAGGAAGAAAGGCTCCGGCTCCAAAGACTCCTCATCATCTGCCTCGGGAAGATGCCAGCATTGTGCAAAGCCAGGAGCTTCAAAACGAGGCTGCAAATGAGCAGCAAGAGGCCTGCTTCGAACCCGTCTCGAGAAATCCACAGTACCGCGATGCAGCGACAGCGACAACCCCAGGGCTGCATTACAGGCTCCACCCAAGAAGCGGTCTTATTACCTCCGTCGAAATCCTCGAACCCCAAAGCGACAATGGTTCTTCAGAGCAAGTCAAGTACACATTTTCCCCACCAGGGGGCGACAGCTCGCTTCGCCCAGGTGAGACGAAACGGGCGAGTGCTGGTGTCGGCGGCTCTAAATCTACAGTGCTTCCCCTCCAGTTTTCCTCGCCACGCAGTTGGTCTGTTCTTGTCGACAAGGCGTTCAAAGGTGCTCCAGCCAGAGGTACTGCTAAAGAAGAAACGGTTCCCACCCATCCTCAAGGTTCTAAGCCCGATTTGGGGGTTCCGGGCAACGATAAGAAGGTGCCTCACTTCAAATTTACCACGGGGTCTTGGTCTGCCAAAGCACCGCCGTCTGCCGACGCTGCGGCCTCTAGCAAGCCAGGAGATGTGTGGGAAAAGGCCGTTGCAGATGACTCGCCCCCCGCTGTCCTGCACAAGATTGTGAATGTAGGTTTTCATGTTTGGCTAATACTTTCGGACTTTGTCGGCTAGCATTGCTTTTCCCCAGATGCTACACCGTTCTCTCAAACCAAAAGAAGATGTCATTAAGGATATTGGCAAGCAGTATGGAGTCAACGCGTCACGATTGATTAAAAATCTGTACAACCGCCACGCGCTCGAGAAGAGTCAGACGGCAGATGCTCTGCGTAATGCGTCTCGCAAAGTTTTCAATATCTACACCAATGGTGCGCACGATATTGGATCCCTCGTCGAGCAGATCCGAGCAATTGATGTCCCTCCTATCAAGGGTCCATCTTTTCATCCTCGAGTTGGCGAGAAACTTGACCTCCTTGAACGTTTGGTCCATTCGATACTCAGAAGCCACCTTGCAGACCATACTCAGACCAATGACGATAATCCGACAAGTGACTCGGGAGGTTGGACCGAAGATGACGTGTATTCAATTGAAAGTGGCGATTCTATTGAAGGGGAGGATTCAATTGAAGAGGAGGACTTGGTTGAAAAGTACAAGAATCTGCTCTGCCAAGGCCGCAAGTCGCCCGATCCAACGCAACAGAAGGTTGAGGAGGAGGTTACCCTCTTCATTAACCGGCTTCTCGATCCTGAGTATGGCATGCCTCCCACCCCGGACCCCGAAGCCAGAGACAGGTCCAGTCCCGATATCTCGGACGCTTTTGAAGCAGTTCTTGATGCCTGGATCAAGATTGTACGACAATCACCAAATGCACGAAACTTTGATGATGCTTGAGTCATGGAGAACAATAGTCCCGCGAAGGATTTATTGTCCGAACGCTTCCTCATCTAACCTCCAGCAGGCTTCAAAAACACACAGCAGGCGGTGAGCTCATGGAAGTTTGATCAATTTGATTCTGAGGTTTTGTTTTGTTCTTATTTTATTTGTAAGGAGTCTAGCTTGTCGCTGGCCCCTGGCTCACTGCAAGACTTTTACTCTACGAGCAAAAGATAATGAAAACCAACACTAAAATAGATAGCTGCTTGTCGCTGTCCTTAGGACAGAGTGGGCGTACGTTCAGAAACGTTTGCCGCTCACTGAGGATGACCAAATCCTAATTCATAAAACCATGACTCCTTTCGCTGTGAATAAGTCTCAAGAGTCAAGACTAGACCTTTCAACTGTTAACGGCCCACCTCTGTCAGTCTCGAAATTGCACCATTTCCTTCAACCGCGGGTATACAGAGCTAAAAGAGTCCGCAGCCTCCAAGGGTAGAGTTGTACCTTTTGCAGTTTTATAATGAAGGGCAGAAAGGTCCGCCTCCTAAAAACATGGGCAGCTGAGGCACAATGTGCGGTAGCTCATCTTCTGGCTTCTTTTCGCCTCCCAGAGCCGAAGACAACGTGACAGAAGAGCTGCCTTGCGTCGCTGGGCCATCGGCAGTCTCGCCAATGTTGGTTTTCTCAGTGTTATGCTTGGCGAAGGCGAGCTGGACAGACGATGCAGCAGTCGGTGGTGTAGACGGTCCGGACGAAGACGACTGTCCCTGTCCTCCTAGACCGTTGTTGTCACCATCATCTCCGAGCCAGTCACGGACCTTTTCCCTGACTCGGTGGAGTATGGCGGCCGGGGTGTCTTCGTTGCTAGAGGAGTCTTCCTCCTCGGCTTTGAGTAGCTGGGGAACATATGTAGGCCTAACGTGCAGCTTGCTGAGGACAGCGAGGCTGGGAATGTCGTCATTCAACTCGATTTTAGCGGTGGAATCAGAGGAGTGAGCGAAAGGAAGAACGATCGGGCTGACTTCCCATGCCACGGCGGGAGTGGCAGCTGCGCTGGCCGAATCTCGCTTAAAGATGCGCCCGTCAACACGGCGAGAGCCGAGATTCTCGAGAGTCGGGCCACGGTTGGTGCTACTGGGGTGAGGAGGCCTCGTTGAGGAGGAGGGGTTTTTGTTATATGCGCGGTACTGAGGTGGTGGCATGGGCATGAGCATGTTGCCGGTCTCCTCCGTAATAATTGGATATGCCGAGGACCGTTCGTGAGAGATGTTCCAGGTGCTGCTCCTGTTGATCGACGTGCCTACCTTCAGGTCGAAGACGGTCTCGCGCTCGTTGGGGTCGCTGTTCTTGAGCCTGTGCTGGTGCTCCTTCCACTTGGCAATTTCCTCGAAACCCATCGTCAAGGCGCTTAGAGCGCGGACGGCATGGTGCTGCGCCGGGGAGATGTGAGAAATGCGGCGCACGGCCTTGGTGATGGCGCGATGGGAAAGCATTGTGCTCTGGCGAGAAGTTATATGTGAGCAGACACTCAAGCTGGGTTGGTGAAGTTGGTTTTGAGTACCGGTGAGTTGTCTTGTCTCCGATTTTGGAATTTAGAGACCCGTTTCGAGTTGTGCGTTCGCGTGTGTCTCTTGTTGAGATAACGGTGATTTCAAGATGCAGAGAAGAAAAATGTCTTTTGAAAGTGTGAGTGACAGAGAGTGGGATGGGGGTTTTGCTGAGAGGCGGATTCTTTTCCCTATTCGAAACCCCCATATTTAATAATTCCGTGGAAATTCTGAGCTCTATTTAAATACTCTACTGTTAGGCCATTCACCGAACCGCTGGATCTGAAAAGTGAATGCCATATTATCGACCTCCCCGTCTCCACTCTCCATTCACTTTGAGACGGCGCCCCTATTGTTTGGTTGAGCCACAATTTGATCCTAAACCAGCTACACTTTCCCGTTTCTATTTATGAAACCAGAAAAATAGAAAACCGTTTCATAACTTTATTTGGAGGCAAATTGAAAAAAAAAAAAAAAGAATGAAAAAAAAATAGGATGTATGATGGGAAATACTGACTGAGTGGCAAGGAATTAAACCTCTCAACCACAACTCCTGAGTTTGTCTCTTGGGATACCAAAGGTAAAAACGGTCAAGCTTTGCTGTATCCACGATATGATTAAGTAAAACGAGCACATGGCCGGCAGGGAAAAAACCTGTAAATAGGTATTTGAGTTTCATCGACAATGAAGTGCCCGCAAGCAACATGGCCCACAAGCAAAGTTTAAGGCCATGCAAAGAAGCTGAACGAGAGGGATCCTACACCCAAGTTAGTCACTGGGAGTCGGTGGATCGAGTTGGAACGTGCGAGGGTTGTAAAGGAAAGCGCTCAAGGACGTTTGGATGGCGGGCAGGTCCCCCACCCACCCACCCAGCACATGGGTTTGGTGGATGTGGTTGCATGAAGACGGCCAACTAATAATTATCACGAGCTGGGGACGTGGTGATTAGTGCTACCACGTCAACGTCCACAAATCGAGAGACGACCCAATAATTGCCACATTACAGCAACGGAGCTGGCCTGGCTAACAGATCCTTGTTGACGCCACTCCATGGGAACTCCGACCAAACAAGTGGACTGGAGATTTTGAGCCTCTGATCAAGTAGCAAACCTAAACCCTGACCTTTTTCGGAGGGGCGGGTCTAGGCTGGACATCAACAGGCTGCAGGGAGGTAGGCCTGAAGTTCAAGTTTTTGAAACCTTGATTGGGCTTTCGTTTTCCGCCAACTGGCAACTGTTTTACTTGTTGCAAGGTAATTTTGCCAACTTCCAAACTGAAATACCGCTTGCAATCAACCAAACAAACCCAAAAAGGAGCAATTGGGCGGGCTCTTTTGGGCAGATTTCTCTACCCAACGGCACTCAACATGTTCTGGTGGAAGAAGGAATTCAAGCTTACTGGACGACTTGCAAATTGAATGGAAGAGATAAAAAAAAGGCAACCGCAAAAGATTAATAGGGACTTGAAAACAATCTGGAAAGACCCCCCAAAAATATTTAGGTACATAGATGAGGACTCAAGCAGCGGCAGCTGACTCCCATTTTCATCTCCCTCACTCGATTGGTCGATGCTGGGTTGGGGGAAGCATGGATCATGGTAGTCAACAAACGCCCACTAAAATCTACAGACTGCCTTGTTGCCAGCCAAGAAGGGCTTAGCGCCATCGAAGTGAGGCACAGGCCGCTCCCTCAGAGCTACCACAGCACAACATGGCTTGCTTGCTTGTGCCCGCGTCGCAGTGACGGATTTTGCCGTGTAGACGGTGGATGAGTGGCAGGCGGCGCATTCGCATTTCCCACCCATATTCTTCTATCGACAATTGATTTTATAAGAGTAATTCGATCAGATATATACGTGAATCCCCCACATTGTC
Source organism: Lasiosphaeriaceae sp. G1095 (assembly GCA_027569635.1). NCBI lineage: Eukaryota > Fungi > Ascomycota > Sordariomycetes > Sordariales > Lasiosphaeriaceae > Lasiosphaeriaceae sp. G1095. Next base: position 20,473 of record JAPDFK010000399.1, on the reverse strand, counting down.
AATCAAATCGATTATTCAGGTTTCAAACATGTCCTTATTTTTTGTTGTCATTGCAATGTTTATTATCCCATTGTGGAGACATTGAGCCTGTCGGTGGTCGGCATTTAACTCTTAGCGCACAGCCACAATGTCCCTCATCGACAGGCGTGGCCGGAAAGAATAGCGGGGTCTTCAGGCCCGCGCGACTTCAAAACCTCGTGCCTCTGCCAGCTCTTGCTGCCTTGCTCGTGCCTTGTCTGCTGTCGCATGATTACTCCCAAAACCGCACCAGATATCAAACAAGAAGACGTACGTTGACGACTGCACCGCTCTGACCCCGAGCTTGGTCTCCCAGCCCCGTGTTCTGATGCCACGATGTGGTCATTTGCTGGTCAAAGCTAAACATTTCCATCGAACAGCCTCCGTCCACGCCACCACCAAGTCATAAACGAAGTGATCGTATCTCTTTGTGCGCGTGGGCCGACGAAGGCGACGAGCCTCGTCCAAAAAGCCCAACAGCAACAGCAATAACCACCATCCCCTTTTTCGAGTTCCGCATCGTCCGAACATCCCACAACCTTTCAACCCCCCTCCTAACCCCACCTGTCGCACCACCTCCGACTCGTCCCCCCGATCCCTTCCTTCTCTTCTTTTACACAATAGTACAATACCTAGACAATAGGAAAATGCCATTCCGCCAGAGGGTCGCAAGACATTTTGGAGACAGCGTAAGCACCCACTATTCTTCCCACCCCCCCCCCCCCCCCCCTCCCTTTGCACAATAGCGGTAAGGAGCATACGAAAAAGAGCCAGACATCATCGCCCTTCGGGGTCAATCTTTCCTCGAGCAACAACCCCCACAACAAAATTTCAGATCTTCTCCGAAACCACCCCCGTTCAACACCAGAACATCGTAACCGCAACAATGGCCTCTGGCAGAGGCAGAAAGACTGAGCCCAACAGCAACAGGGTCACCAAGGCTGCACGTTATGCTCCTACCAATGCCGTGAAATTCGTCGGCGCCAACAGGCGCTTTGCTAAAAGCACAAGGCTAACGAGGAACCAGCTCTCCCCCGCCTCGCCATACCTGTCATGTAAGTTCACACTCCTCTCCCTCTCTCCCTCTCCTACTAATGACCCTGGTGGACAGACTATGACATTCTTTGTAGGCGCTCTGCCGCCCCCTCTGAGCCGATGATTGCTTATTCGCTTGACTCAGTGACGGCGGACGACATCCGATCCTTGAAGCACGACTGGCTGACAGACAACGTAAGTTGAGAAGCTGCTCCTTGTACGCTACTTGTTTCACGGTGCTAACCAAACATACAGAACATCGCATTCTGGGAAGAGTAAGTTCAGATATGCCTCCTGCATTTTCCCCCTGCCCACGCTTTAGACCCCAATCTTGGCTCACTCTCGTGGAACATATCTAACCGCCCAGGTTTTAGGTGGTTGGAGCGCGAGATGTTACCCAAGTACCCACAGGCTCGCATTGTCCTCCTCCGACCGAGCATGACCTTCCTCTTGATGCAGTCCATGGATTTCAAGGGCATAGGGAGCGCCCTGCCCGACTTCTCCAAAGTTACACACATCTTCCTCCCTGTCAACGACAGCCGTGACCGGGAGCGTGCCGACGGCGGATCCCACTGGTCGCTCCTTCTCGTCTCGGTCATCGACCGTGTTGCGTTCCACTACGACTCACTTGGTGGGGCCAACTTTTACGAGGCACAAAAGTGTGCCGACAGGCTCGGGAAGGTGTTGGGCCTCCCGCTTCGGTTTCACCAGATAGAAGACTGCCCCCAGCAAGAGAATAGCAGCGACTGCGGTGTATTTGTCTGCATCCTGATGCGCCATCTTCTGATCAAGCGACTCCTCAACGCGAACGCGAACGAAAAGGTTTCCATGTCAATGGCAAACAAGATGATCGACAGCCACGGCGGCCGGAAAGAGATGCTCAAGATCATCGAGTCGCTGCGCAAGGAGGGAGAAAGACGGCGCAGTGCCAGCCCTTTTGCCTCGTCACATACCCCGCCCCGTATCGAGTAAGATACTCGATGTCAACCAGAATAGGATTCGAGATGTGGATTTCGGAAACGGAAGCATCTATTGAGGAGTTGATGAAGCATGGAGTTTTGGGCCACAGCAAAGCGAGCCAAAGCGATTGAAAAGGCGTTGAGCAGCAGGAACATTAATTAGCAGGGGCCATTTGCCATGGATGGACATAATATGGAGAGGAGTGAAAATTACGGCGGAGGAAGTTTGTCTTGCGCCCAAAGGCGAGGCATTTTCTTTGCAATGCATTTCGGCGTTTGGCAGGACACGAGTACCCCCCAATACCGCCACGACGGCTCGGTGTTATTCCATGATGCAAAGGAAGCCGGAGGACAGGCACGTTTATTGCTACGGATTTTGGACCCTGAGACACAACCCGTACAAAATGTCAAGGGGTGTATACATCGATTACACGATGCTTTGAGCTTGGGGATGCGCTGTACCGCGCAGCTTTGTACATACCATAGCTTTCGGGTCTACTCTTACTTTTCGGGTCAACAAGATACCCTATATTTTTTTAATTTTTAAATCTCCCTTGTTGATGTGATGGATTTGCTTGCCACGGCGAACTTCGTTCTGGAAACGCGGGCCAGTTGGGCCCCTGATATGGTAGATTGATCGATCTATGACGGTATTTAGATTATGCCTTGCCTACGAAGGCGGGGTTCTGTTCCATGGTGGCCGAGATGAACCCTCTTAATGCCGCCCAGCGATTCGACGTGGCAGCTGCTGGCGCTACATTCTGTATTTGGACTCCAGGCGGCGACGACGACGACAACGTTGTGTCAATCTTATCTCCCCCCTGGGTGGTTGGTGCTGCTGCTGCCGGCAGAACTGGCGCTGCCTCAGCAACAGAAGTCAGCTGTGCCAGACTCCGCCCGAACCGCTCCATCTCGCCCTTGACCACCTTCTCCTTGCGCTTCAGCGCCCCCGGCCGCGACCGCAGGCTCTTGTGTCGCACTTTGCCCTCGGCCGGCCGGTCCGCGTCCGCGGCGGCATCGTCGTGCGCAATCCCATCCTTAATGTCTGCGAGCGCGTCGCCGAGCGATTCGAGCGTCGTGACCAGTTTCTTGGAGGGGCGTCGCCTCTTCAAGGTAGATGTGGTCTTAGATGATGCGGATTTGGAGACCCGCGAGATGAAGGTGTTTTTCTTGATGATTCGCTTGTCGCGCTTGCTATTGATGAAGCTGTCGCTGACCACGTTGTCCTCGCGGTGCAGCTTGCGAGGCAGCAGCGGGTCGGCGAGTCGGGCGGCCGTCTTTTGCCGCGCCGTGAGACGCTTTGCGCCGGCGGGTTTGGGCGCTGTGGGGGCCTAGATTTGTAAGTGTTAGATGGGGCAGAAAATGAAGGAGGTACCTAGGTGCGGTGTTATTGTACCATTTTTTGTATGTAGAGTGTGGTTGCTGCGACTGGGACAACAAGGGAGGTTTTGATAACCTACCTCCCTACTTGTGAGCCCGCCAACACCCCAGATGTTCAATGGGTAGGCATGGTGGCCAACTTTTTAGTGGGGTTCGTGGGGTTGGCAGAATCTTCACCGTCTTGGGTGCCGCAATGGCGCTTATTAGGGCGTGGAGTTGCCAAGACCAGCTGCCAAGGAATGGATTTGGCGGGGTTGCTCAGCCCTATGAAGACAGGAGGGGGGGGGGGGATACTTGTACCTATAGTATTACATACGAGTGAGATACTGAAAAGGGGGTTTTTATATAAGCAGCCTGGCATACGGAGAAATACTATATCGCAATTGTCTAGGGTTTATTTTAATCCCATTTCGCGGCCATCTCTATCCGTACTCGCTAGGATTTCCGGTTGAACCAAGCTACTGTTTACTTTGAAGTTGAGTTGTCTCTCTGTGGGGTTCTGGGACTGGGAGATAAGGTACTGGCTGGAGAAGGGACATTCCTCCCAGTGGAATCGGTTTAAGCCCATACACACACCCAAAAACGATACCCTGGGCTGGGTCATGCCATGACAAGATGGACCCAATTTTACAGAACAACACAGCAGCCTCAAACGGCGCCAGCAATGGTGCCTGTTATGGCCACAATGGGTCGCCAGAGGGCAATAACGGGCGCAGCAGACGTCTCACACCCGATGAGTTTGAACGTTACTCCCGCCAGATGATCGTCCCTGGCATGGGCAAGGACGGACAGCTTCGACTGATCAACTCCCGCGTACTCATCATTGGGGCTGGCGGTCTCGGCTGTCCTGCCGCTCAGTACGTTGCTGGAGCTGGTATCGGCACCATCGGCATCGTCGACGGCGACGTGGTCGAGACGTCCAACCTGCACCGTCAGGTTGGCCACGCCACCTCGCGTCTTGGGAAAAGCAAGGTGGACAGTCTGATCACCCATCTTCAAGACTTGAACCCGCTGCCAACCTACGTCCCCTACACCTTCCCCATCGACCCGCAGAATGCTGCCGACATCATCTCGCAGTACGACCTGGTCATGGACTGCACCGACAACCCAGCCACCCGCTACCTCATCTCCGACGTGTGCGTGCTGCTCTGCAAACCCTTGGTCTCGGCCGCGTCTGTCCAAAAATCAGGTCAACTCATCGTCCTCAACTGCCCACCCACTCCTCAAGGGCTCGTCGACCAAAAGTACCCTCCCTGCTACCGCTGCTGCTTCAAGAAGCCGCCACCCGCCGGTTCCCTGGTCTCTTGTGGCGAGGCGGGCATTATGGGCCCGGTAGTGGGCATGATGGGTGTTGCACAAGCAGGAGAAGCCATTAAGATTCTTGCTTCTGCGCTGCACATCCCCTCTGAGCCTTCTTCCACCACAACACCCGTCACCACTCCTGAGAGAAACCTCGTCCAGCCCAACCTGCTCATCTACTCGTACGACCTGGAAAGCGCCATCGGCCCATACACCTTCCGGGCCCTCAAGATGGCCGGTCGGCGCAAGAACTGCTTCGCCTGTGGGGAGAACTCGACCCTCACCCTGGAGGGCATCATGTCCGGGAGTCCCAACTACGAGCAGTTCTGCAGCCTCGCATCATCCCTAAGCCAGAACGTTCTACCACCCGAGCAGCGGATCACGGCGGCGGCGTATCACGAGGCCAAGAGCCGCGGGACTCTCCCTGGCCACATTCTGCTGGACACGCGAGAGAAGGAGCATTTCTCGTTTGGGAGCATTGACGGGGCCGTCAATGTCCCGTTCGGCAAACTGCTCATGGCCGCCGCAACTATCAAAAGGGACGGCGGCGATAGTGCTAGTGATGCCGTCGAAAAGATCCTCCCTTCACTACCACCGTCGTCATCATCAAAGGCAGCCCCTGTCCCCGAATATACCCCGATCTTTGTAGTCTGCCGGCGGGGCCTCGACTCGCAGGAGGCGGTGGAGAAGCTCAAGGAGCTGGGCGTGGATAATGGGGGTAAGAGGAAGATTATGGACATAATAGGGGGTATGAGAGCTTGGAGGGACGAGGTAGATCCCTCGTTTCCGTTTATATAGAACTGGTAGTCCAAGACATTGGGATCTCAGGCACCGCTTCTGGAGACCTTGATTTCCAGGCGCTGATGAAGATTTGTCCGCTTTGGCTATCCAAGGAAGGTAGGTACCTGTCGGCCAAGACATGCATGTCACTTTCTCTGCAGGTCAAGGAGCATGCCTCTCTCTCTCTCTCTCTCTCTCTGTGTGTGTGTGTGTAGAAAGATTTGGCGTTTGGCTAGGTAGGTAGACCCAAAACATGCCTATCTCTCGCTGCGTAGGTCAAGGGGAGACTTGTCATTATCGTTCTTGTATAGCTTCCCGATCCAATATGGTACAAGCAATGGAGATTTCCCCAAACGGCACAAGAAACCTGGAAGACACGTAGATGAAATATAGGACCAGTATGGTTTAGAAAATAAGACCACAGTAGTAAGTAACAGTTTAAAGAAATATGCCCAACAGCAGGCAGTTGTGTATTTGTGTGTGTTCGTCCAAGGCCTTGCTATGCCTTGGTTTCAGTCATGTTTTCTTCCTTTCCTTTCTCCTTTTTTGTCCTGTCTCCTTGCTTCACCTTGGGATTCCTTGCTTCCGCTTGGGTTTCCTCTGCACCATAACAGCCGCCTCCTCATACAAACGTAGTCCGCTTCTTGTTGAACGCTCTCTGGTCCCTCAGCCACTGCCGATAGCCTGCCACACTGGAGATCTTCTCGCCGTAAAAGTCGGGGACTGTTATCGAGTCAGTAAGTGTCACCACCCCCCCCCCCCTCTCTCTCTCTCCTGCATAGCTAGGTGTCAGAGCACATACCTGGGTTGCCCATCGAGCTCGCAGTGGGGTCAACACGATGCTTCTTGACGCGCGCAAAGAACTGGCCCTCCTTGATGGCCATCTGGCCCTTGTACTTGCTCTTGAGTGAGTTAAAGACCACGGTGCCCAAGCTGGGCCCGACCAGCCAGCCCAGCGCCGCAAAGCTCAGCGTCACCAGGCCCATGGTGATGAAGGGGTCCAAGGGGATCTGGCCCACGACCTGGTCACCCAGCGCCGTGGTCAGGAACAGCGCGCCACCGGCCGAAGAAGCGACCGCCATGACAATGCTGAAGGCCTGCTGCCACCGCCGGCGAGTCTTGCGCAGCTGGAAGAAGGTGTTCCAGTCCAGTGCCGCCATCTCGGGGTGCGCTGCCACCTGGGCGGCCGCCGCTGCCTCCGCCGCGTTGGCGTCGACCTCGGCATCACTGCCGGGGCGGGGTGCGCTTGTGGAGGATGCGTTGCGGCGTTGTGTGGTTCGGAGGCGGAGGAGGAGGTTCGAGGGTCGAACGCTGAAGGTCTGGGGTGTTGCGACTCGCGCAGGAGCAGCCGACTGCTTCGAGGTGCGGGCGACGACAAGCTTAGAGGAGGGAGGAGCGGCAGGAGCGGCCATCGAGAATGGCGAGATGCTCATGCCGGCCGCGTAGGGGCAGGCAACGCTGCGAAAGAGGATGGGCTGGAGCCCGCTCGAGGACCGGCCGACGCCTGTGCGAATCATGGTTGTCGCCGTTGAGGTCAACATGGCGGCTAGCAGCCTGGGGAGCGTTTGACAAGGGAATCAATGGGTCGGAGATAGAAGCACGAGGGTTGCTGGGGGTGGTGGGATGCTTGTGGTTGGGATTCTCGACGCAAGGTGGATCGAGTCCAGCTTGTCTTTCCATCAAAGGGAGCTGCTGCAGTTTCAAGGCTGGGCAAGGGCAAGGGGAGCTCCAGGATTTTTGCGAGCCTCAGGCGCTGATCAAGCTCAGAGCATGCAGAAAGTGGGACCGTTTCCTAGCTTTATGAAGTGGCTTGGCTTGGCTGGCTTGGCTGGTTTGATTCTTCAGGGAGGGGCTTTTTTACGCATCTCTACTTTGTCCTGTTTTCAAACTTGACAGCCCCACCGCCAATGCGTTCTTTTCTTGGATGACAGGACCAATTTCAGCCCGTATAATACCTATAATTCAGAGGAGTTCTTTTTTCTCCATTCAGTGTGTGGCCGCTGGCCATTTTGCTGGCATGTTTTGACTGAAGGCTTTGTACATACAGGCTACTTGACCAGGTTGCCAAGGTGGGATTATACCTGTATGGGGTAGTCTAGTGCAAAGTGTGGGAAAACAGAGCGAACACTGTCTGTGAGGACATCAACAGCACCAACATCAACAAGTTCTGTTCTTCACCACAGCACTCAAATATTATACAAGAAATTATAGCTGTCCTCCCAGATCTACTATACTGTAAATAAAATTTACTACAATTTGAGACCCATCTTGGCTGTGCAAGTGAATGCTGTTAGGAGCTGCCTTTTGGTATTGTGGGACCGAGTGCTTGGTCTTTTCCACGCACCTTAGCAAGTCCCCGCCGTTCGTTCGCCCTGTAAATAGTGAAATGTAGCTCGCTGTCGCCATTATCTTAATGTACTTGCTAGAACAGTGCCTCATTAGCTAGAGTCTGTCTTTGCAGAAGGAGAGCTTCCAGGTTGTTATTCAAGCCAATCTGACTTCTGCGTTCCTTCCTGAATGGGCACATGTACCTGGGGAGGTAAGAGTTTTGTCTCGACTCTCAAGGCGGTCGAGAACGCACCTGCCTTCTGTGAGCTTGCCCTCGAGCTTTTCCAGGTACCTATCTAGCAATTGTTCACACTCACTTCCTGCTGTTTTTGCTCTGCAACAATCAAAACTCTGATTCCCCTCAACCCCCCTGATTAATTTTTACAGGATTGAGGACACATTCTAAGGCAATTACACGTCCGTGTCGACTCGTAGACTGGACATCCGTCGGTCCAACAGTACCTACGTACCAGTACATGTACATTACCACCTCACACGCTGCCAGAAGCTTGCCGGGCCGACATTACACCGGCCACCCACCTTGCCACCCACTGTCGCGACGGCAAAAGGTGGGCTTGATCCAGCTATCCATCGGTACCTAGTTAGGGATTAGCTCGTAGGCGCGTCGCGGCGCAAACCACTGAAACCTGAACCCCCATTCCCGGCATCACACAACTCGCGACGAGTCTCCGAACAGAGCACACCTCGATGCGCCTGGTATTGACGACCCCTGGAGACGCCGTGCGGGCGAAAGACCCTTACGTCTTGACTGGACTGGGGGTTTTCTAACTCGATGGCCACTCCAGCCGTCCTTCTCTGAAATTGGCCTCGTTACCTTTTCCCCGTCTCGTCTCGACTTGTTGCGACGGTTGCGAACTCTTGCGACGCTTGACCACCTCTCCCGAGCGCGTCGCCACCTACCTTTTCTCGATCACTCCTCCTCAACCACCACTCCCTCCCTTACAAGGACAAGCAGCTCGTCGAGTCACTGCCTGCCTCAATGCCGCGCAAAAAGGAGCACCCTCACCCGACTCCTCGCATGATGGCCAAGAACGGCATCCAAGTCGAAATTCCCTCGGTCAAGCCGTATGTGCCCAACTCCATTCCGCCTCCCAAAGTCGCCTTGGCCCTCCCAAGCGACGGCACTGGGTACATTATCGACAAGGTGATACTCCCCGCCAAGGAGAACCCCGATCGACTCATTCCGTGGTACCACATCGGGTTCACCGACGACCCCGCCCTCAAGGTCTTGATTCCTTGCATCAAGGTGCTGGAATATGTCTCCCCTTACGCCACAGAACAATGGGAGCGCCAGGACGCCATTCGAAGACGCGACGAGGCGCAGAAGGAACTGGAGGAGAAGCTGAACCCCGGGCCCAAACGCAGGACCCGAGGACGGCGCCCTAGCAAGCCCGGCAAGCCTGGCAAGCCCTCGCTGCCCGAGGTCGCCGCCCGACCAGACGATTCTCTCATGATCGCCCGCGTGGATGGCCCGTCTTTATCAACACCCCAGAAGCGAAAATTTGGCCGTATGCTGGAAGACGAAACGACTAGCAATCAGGAGTCAGACGGCCCGGCCCTTCGAAGACGACCCAAGATGGAGATTGGGGATTCGGAGGCCGATGCGGAAGAGTCTGCGGACCAGCTGGCTCACTCACATGGAGCACCGTCTGTCGAGAACTCGTCCAGAGCTAGTAGCTTTGCGCCGATTCCGCGAGTCTTGGCCCCCCGAGCCTCGACTCCGATCCGCGCCAACCAGGATTCACAGAAGCCTTTTTCTACCGCCTTTTCCTCTGGTGCTGCCCCAGCGCGGCGCTCATCCCTAGGTAAGGAGCAGAGCGAGCTTGAGAAAGGTCTGAAAGATGAAAAACTCGGGCAAGTCATCACGGGCCGTGATAGTCCTCATCGGAAGCCCCCGGCCTCAGCCCAAGATGGGCCACGCGGACCCAACTCGGCCATCAGGCCGCGGTCACGAGGCAAGCCACAAACTGGCCCGTCAACTCCTGCTATGCCTGGTAGTTCCAGCAATTCTCTCTTTACGTACGCAGCCCAACAGAAAGAGTCATCGACCAAGAAGCTGGCAAAGGAGAGCAACCGCCAAAAGGCCAAGGACAAGAAGCCTCGACCACAGGATCAAGATGACCTTGATGATAACGAATGGGTCGTCAGCGAGCTACTCGCGGACCGCTGGATGTCTGAAAAAGGCTCCAGGGTGCACAAATACTTGGTTTTGTGGGAGGGCGAATGGCCCGAGGACCAGAATCCAACCTGGGAGCCAGTCGAAAACATCAGTAATGACTCTATAAAGGACTACCAGAAGAAGAAGCGAGCTGGTACACTGAAGCCTTTGGATCCCAAGTATCTAAACAACTACCCCTCCCAACAGACCAAATACTCGAATGTTGCCGAGGCCTTTGAAGGTGGCATCAATGACAATCCCCCCAAGCAGTCCGCAGTTGAGGAGGACTCCGATGAGCCGGACGAGGAGCTCATGGTCACCAAAGACTACACACCCGGAGGCAAAGGGTTCACGGCGAGCTTCCCCGTATTCGACCAGAAGTTGGCTCAATACAAGCAAAACTTCTCTCTCCCCTAAGCCAGATCCTGCTTGGAGCCTGAAGCGGATACGTCCCCTCAGAATAGCTACCTAAACATGATGATGAATGCTACGCGGAACATGCCTCACGGTCACAGACACTACGGAGCCTGTCCCGTACATATACACTTTTTGGACTGCCCCGCCGCATGGTATCGCTGCTAGAACCATGGAGCGGTGGGCCAGACGATCAAGCTCAAATAACTGCAGTGCATAGAGCCGAACCCTGGCTTTTGCGTCCACCCTTGTCTGGGTGGTTCGCGGTCCTCATGGAGGATCTGCTCCCATGGAGATGGAAGCCCGTAAATAGACCAGCAATTCTCGCCAGCTTGGGCTGAGAGCACTACATAATTTGCTAAATAGCGCCGACATACTTCACTTGGTTCCTGCGCAATGGTGACTATAAAACTGACTCGAAGGTGCTGGCGCGGGAAGGCAGAACTGCAGTTACCGGGGGCACTCATGATCAGCTCACTGTAGAAAATGTTGCCTCTGCTCACCGTAACTGTCCCTGGTCCTCACGCTCTGCATCCTTTACCAAGCGACGAGCCACTCAGGGTTTTCTGGGAATGGCCAGCCGGCGCCGTTGATATGTTTAGCTCGATTGCATTCCCAGTATTAGTCCATTGTTGGCTGTGAACCAGTTGCAAAGGAACGAATGACTTAGAAGAACCGCTCAACTCGTTCCTTCATAAGTATTATCAACAGGCACTTTGCCGGACGGTCTAATAACCCCTTACGTCATCGCTGGCGTAATACCCCAAAGGGGGGGCCGCAAAAAGGGAGCAGTAGGCGGTCAGGGGCAAGCAACACCGATGATCCCCTTGGGTGTTTCCTCAAGCCCAAGGGTTGTTGTTAGCAGCACAGCTTATATTCAACTGCAAACACTCCATTGTCACCAAGGTGGGGCCTTCTACTTCTGTAAGTACCGAGTAGCACTTATACAACGCACTCATTGTCGTCATTAGAAAATGTTTGGTTTAGAAAGAATGCTCGCTAATAACTTGATAATAGATGGGGTGGGGGTCGTAATTATAGCGAGCGACCCCTGACGACTTCCAAGTAAATAAATAACACCCACACATCACCCCGAAAATCAAATCTAGGTACCTAAACGTAGCCGATGGTGGCTTAGTGCACGGTCTTTGGTGAAGGGCTTGAGACAGCGCCAAACAGAGGTCTGGATAGTGGATCCTCAGGAAGATGTGTCCTAGTTATTGCACTGCGTCATCCACGTATAAAACTCTTTAGGTCGGCTTGTCGAGTAACTCCTCGTATAAGAAACATGAACCTCTCAAAGGTGGCCATATCAGAACTTGAACTAGTGGATATTGAAGTGATTCCAAGCTTGCGATGTACTCCTAGACACTCATTCTGGCATTGGACTAATGGCACATGAACCTTTGTTCATCAGCGAGAATTCCCAGTTGGCAAAGTCGTGTCTCTTTACCTCTTGTTGATGGGTGGTCAGAGATTTGAATCGGGGCACTTTTCCATGTGGTCGGCCACCGGCTTCATCCAGTGGTGTTAAATTGCCTGATTTGGGAGGTCGTATTCATTTGTAATGGTTTTCCTACCTAGGCAGCTATGTCTTTCTTCCTTTTCTTCTCTTTCTTTCTTTTCTTCTCTTTTCTTCTTTTTCTTCTTTTTCTTCTTTTTCTTCTTTTTCTTCTTTTTCTTCTTTTTCTTCTTTTTCTCAGTTGTCATAACAACCCCCTTTTTAACAAAGCTCGATGACCCATCGATTCATCTATCTACCTTTTAATAGCTCTAAAAAACTCCCCTCACTCTTCCTTTTGGCCACCAAAAATACCAAGAGCGAAAACAATTCCTCCAACTCATTTCAAAGTCTCCATCCGTCTGTCCATCAACGACAAGTTTGACAGGCCATCCCATCAAACTTTGCTTTTTCATTTTGTGCTTTATCAAGTCCTTCTAACTAACCTATTCCCAGCCCCCTCCCATGATTGTGTTCTCCATCGATGTTAGTCGTAAATTCTCAACGTCTAGGTCCTTGTTCACAACTTAATCCTGGAATATGTTGCTGTGGTCTGCTGGTCTTCCAGAAGCCCGAGGGTCCATCCTCACGGATGGTGTCGAGGGAAGAATTGCTGATGTGTGATCCAAACACTAGTTCTAGGGTTCTTCTTGGTTAAAGCAAGTGCATAATTTCCAGTCCTGTAACTTGGAACGAAAAGTCGGACTCAGTGAGTCGATTTCCTGTCCATACGTTGCCGCTGATATTGAACCCTGGATCACAACTCCTTTGTCAAAAGAAGTGGCTCCTGAAATCGAGGGCGAATATGGTGGGCGTTGCTTAAGGCGAGGAGAGAAGCCAGGAGGGAGAAGAGGAAATGGGTTGGTGAATGATGTCCCCACGAGGGACTCATGGCACGCTCGTCGTGATCATCGCCGGGAGTGGACAGATATTCCATCTCATAGCTGTCAGGGGGGTTCGCTGTTGGGTCTTGGAGTAGTCGGGGTTTATGCGGGTGACTGATCGCCAGAATCCATCTTTGATCTCAAGAATATATTTAACAAATGTGCTGAATATGCATTATACGAGATAGGAAAGAGCCCCAAGAGGCTGGTGCAGTGACATCAAGACATTATTTTAATACAAGCAGTTCTCGTAGAGCAAACCAAGCACACCCACATTGTTGAGGCTTTCGACTCCAACATTGCTAAAGTTTTCGACTACAAGTCCCCGACTCACTGATTCTTGCGTTGATTCTCTTTTTCTTCTAGTATTTCTTCACCGAGGTATTGTCGTCGGGAGCAGAAACTAATTACAGTTGCTCGTATTTGTAAATAATCAGGGGCTTGTCCTGGCTATTATGCTTCATAATTGGGTACAGTTCTGCAACAGGGGTGGAAGAATCACAACTCGAAAATTTGGGAGACAGCTCAGGCGGCCAGCCGAGAGAAGCCAACGGGCAGTACAGCAACGGAAGAGACTCGACTCTTCAATGCTAAAAGCTGCAGGCGGGCCTCAACCTAGAGATTTCGGTTGCCGTAGTGAATGAAGCCCTGGTTTAAGTTGGACTCAAAAGTGGAATTGATCCATATTCGGCCGTGTTATTCACTTGGGACTCCTCATGTAAGAGATTGGTATCTTCACCAAAGTTCAAATTGTTTCCTTCGGGGTCTTTTATAAGGCATCATAGACAGCAAAACATCTTGATCTTTTTCTTCACAAAGTAGCCGGCGTTTTCTAAGCTATGACTTATTCAGGGGCACAAGATATGTGTCTAAGGTATAAATGTGATGTTTGGATGCGTAGCATCAGCTTTTCATTCTCTGGATAGGCTGGCCTCGCTACAGAGGAACTGGACCATGATATAGTTGCTTAACTGAACTGTGAATTCGTATTGATAAATTCTTAGCATCAAGACAAAGATATGAAATAGAAAAAAAAAAGGAAAAAAAAAAGGAAAAAAAAAAGGAAAAAAAAAAGGAAAAAAAAAAAACAGTAGGGCGGGCCTTACCTGGTACGGGCCGGGGAGTTGGCCTGCATCGCTTACTGTCACACAGTAAGCACTAAGAATGCGTGCCTTACTGTTGGAAAAAGAAAGGCCTGTGAAACCGGCCCAGTAACGGCACACACCAACAGTGCCTTAGCTATCTAATTTTGGCCACGATTCCTAGGTATAAAGGATCAAGCATTTCAACACAAGAAGACTCTTCTTGATCAGACAATTCAGACAATTCAAGCCTAACCTTCCTGCATCAAATGCCCACTTCCACCGTTGCCATGTGAATACGCGTGACACTTACCTACATGTTTATCGGCAAAAAATAGAGAAGCTGGACGAGGGGTTGACGCAGTGGACGAGTCGTCGTCCCTTGCAACCGTCCAAAATTATCTGCCTTTGGTAGATGGCCGCCATCATGGACAAAAAATCCCAAATCCACCAATCTGTGGACGATTTCCCCGAGTCGGAATCCACCCTCCCGACCGATGTGGATATGCTGTTGAAGTCGCTGCAATGCCGACCTGACTATATGCTTCCCGTTGAGGAGGTCGAGGAGCGCTTCCTCTTGGCAACCAAGCATCCATAATTAAGCATTAGAGAGCCATCGACGCAGCCATAATGATATTCGTACCGTTCGACCGTCTTAGGCATGTATCGGATGGTGAGGCGCTACTTGCAGTAGGTTATTGGGAGGGAGAAGAGAACCCATCGCATGTCACCTCACTGCGAGCCTTTTCCCACAGGTTATCCAAATAAAGAAGAATTCTCATTGTTTCACCAAGATGCATTAAAAGTGCACCAATTATATTCTTCATACGCAAAAAAAAAAAATTTTCTATAATTTTCGATTGCGACATTGCGACATTGCGATGAAAAAGGGAATGAATAAACAAAAAAGAAACTTTTGATGCGACGCAGAGCGGATTTGAACCGCTGCCTCCGAAGAGATATGATTTCGAGTCATACGCATTAGACCACTCTGCCACTGCGCCATATTACTAATTTGATGTTGAGGTGCAAATAATTGGGATATATAACGTGACATAAAAGTGGGTAACATATTTTTTTGCTCGGGCCCACTTTCCAAGCTGTAATTGGCTTGCATCAGGGGTAACTTTGTTATTATCTCCAAGATTTTGTTTACTTGTTGTGTATTACATTATTTATAATTGTCTGTTTGATCACCTGTGCATGAACGGTGGATTTGGGCCATATCCTGGAGTTCCGGTTTTTTGAGACAGTGTTTTTTGAGACAGTGTTTTTTCTACGGATATGGGTAAGGGATTCATAAAGTCCCCAGAGCCCGAAAACCATCATTGGTACACAATAAGAGGTGAATTTCAAGTTACATGGTCCTCTGCTGCTGTGATCTTTGACACGGTACAGACAGGGGAACATGCCATATTCCCCCTCTCTTCTCTAACATGGTGCTCCCCGAGTTGTATAAACGGTTGGCCAAGCATTCTGTCAAATGCAATCAAGCATCTAATTCTGGCCTCTTTCTTACCAGGTCCATCCTGTCTTGCATGGAATGGTGGGACAGAGACAGTAAGATAAGAAAGAAACAGCGATGCCGTAGAAAAAAGCGGAATAATCAACACCGTCTTACGCGTATACACGCCACGCCGTATAATTATGTGTATGATTGTAAGACCAAATAGCCGAGTGTCTTACCCGGGTTCAACAATCTGATTAGCTACGTTTTATCACTGTTAGACAGAGGACAGGAAGCACGACGGCTCTTATCAGTTTGGCGGTTTATAAATTGGCGTTGTCATGACGTTTGTTCCAACTTGAAACCGCGCAATCACTCGAAGAGTCGTGATGGGAAACTGGGCTGAACGAAAACCCTGTTGATTCTATATATAAGTTTGTGCAACGTTCTACACTGTGCAACTCTCTCGTTGTCCCTCCTTATTTGGTGTAGTGTTCCCTTTGTCCAGTCGGTTGTTGGTTTATTGGCCCTTGCGTCGCGTGTTTGCCTGGAACCGTGCAACTGAATTAATTGATCAGGTGGTTTTCTACAACAGGCTTGACCCCCACCCACGGAGGGCATCAGGGTAAAGAAAATCGAAAGCACTGCCAGAGAGCCGCCACGTATGCCTCTCTCACCCCAAAAAACTAGTGGGGTTGGGGTTTTTTCTTTGTCTCACTCACCCTCCACCACCCTTTTTCCTTTTCCCTCGTTTGCTGTCGTCCACGCGCACGAAGAACATTGAAGGCAAGGGTTATGGAAATATTCTCGGATCGGGGCGCCCCGGGTGGTCCGGAGCAAGAAGTTGACGTACATGTTGTAAACTTTGTTGAGGCTGACATGTGACATAGTGTACATCCAAATCAGTAAATTCCCGCATATTCTGGAAAGCCCGATAATTAGCGGGCGGTGAAGCCCAGCGCCCAACAAAGACCCCGTCATGCAAGAAGCAAATAAGGGGAAAAAGGCCGGAAAGATGGAGGGCACCCAAAGAAAGCATATTTGATGATGATGGGTTTGCATGGAGAACAGGGGCCAATGAAGAAAACCAGGCGATCCACCGTGCAGCTGAAGGGAGCGGTGAGTAACGGAGGGGACGGGTGGGCGTTGATGTGGGGGAGGGGGAGGGGGGTGTGGAAGCCAGAAACGACAAGTGGCCGCGTGCTTTTGATAAGGTACTGGATCAGGCACATTTTCCCTGAGCTGATCTTCATGGTGTGATATTCTTTTTGATCATAGACTATTCCGAGTTCTGGATTCTTTTGCTGAGTGCGAAAAATGGAAAAAAATCCCGTGTCGTCGTCGTCCAGCCCCGATCGTGGCACATCACCATGTCCGAGGTGGACCAAAGTGGCTTCAGGCGTGATGGGACGACGATCAAGCAACGTGGGCGTGCACCCCGTGAAAGCCGCGGATTCCTTCCCGTGTCCCGAATTCTGCATGCTGCAGGCAGGCGGAAGCAAGGATGGTCCGGGCCGGGGCGCAAGGGCTTCCCAGAAAGGGCGTGGGGGTGAGTGAGATTGGAGTCCAAACAGCGGGCTCCCTCTCTCTCAAACCAAGATCTGCGGATGAGTTGTGACATGAGGTGGTATTATTCCCCAGACAAAATCGGCCTAACCAGACAGGAGAGAAATTCGGTAGTATGGGCAGATAGAGTTCTGAGGGGAAATCGTGGTATGACTGGGTCATGGGTGTGAGCTGCAGCTTAGAAGGGAGCCGAAATCGGGACTTGTAGATTGCCCCAAATCTCATGATATCATGTCATGAGATGGGGGTTGGGGTTGGGGTTGGGGGGTTGGCGCCAGATGGCGCCTGAGGCTAGTTGGCCTGCCGGGCATGTGGACGGCAGGGGAAGCCTGAGTGGTCCCTGTCGTCGTGGACAAGACGTTGGTTTTCGGACGTTGTGCTGCCTTTGCCGGCCAGAGCATACACACACATACATATCATCCATTGAACAAGCCGTCAGGCCGTCACGCCGTGTTGTTCCCGGAGTACCACGTGTGCCGGAGACGGGAGACAAGACAAGGCGGACAATTGCACAACGTACACTAGGTCTGAGGTGATATTCCGAATCAGGAAAGATTATCCTGAACAAGCGCCGAGTGCTTGACCATGCCGTGTCACCACGAAAGGATTGAGTAAGCAACATACACACTGCGAAAGGAGGATCTCTTGATAACGTGTTTGAGGAGGTACTCGTAGTAGGGCCGACCTCCTGAGACAAAATCGGACTCAGCAAGTCCCGATAGCTTTCGGGCTTGGGGAGACTGCTAGAGGAGCATCGGTTCTGGGAAGATCCTCATCCAAGTTCGCAGGTGTGTAAGACATTGTGGTCGAACCAGAAGACGGACCGTTGTCGGTTGTTCGATTGTCATGATTCGAGTGACATTGATCATGATCATCCTGCTAATAGTCGGTGTCCAAGCCTCGCAAGACCAAGGGGGGTGAGTGGCATCAAGCCGCTCGCCCGACTTGTTACACGATTCGAGACATGGCGTCCAGGGTGCAGGCGGCGTGGCGTTTTTGGCCAGAACCCTGGGGGGAAAATCTCATCATCAGATACGATACGGAGACACAGTGGAAGGACATTGCAGCGGAGACGCCAGCCACAATCGGCGGGGTGTAGAATAAAAAAGTAGTCTTCATATCCGGCCGTCTAATTACGGTGCTTGCGCGATCTAGTAGTCTGTCTTGGTAGGTAATTCCGCCTGAAAGAAACGTCGTAAAGCCGTAATCGTGATGATAGTGTATTGGGATGTGCCAATCCCAACCAAACCCAAGCCTGATCTTGATCAAGGGAACCCGGAAAACGCCTTAGCTCCTCGCTCGCTAGCTCTACCCCTTTTCCGTCGTTACTCGCCTACTGTGCGTGCGGAACCTGGTCAATCTACCTACTCGGCAGCTGCCGCCACCGCCAGGGCCGTCTCGATGGCCAACACACCGGACATGCCATGCTGGATCTCCTTGACAGCGGCCCCGTTCTCATCCAGGGGAGTGAAGGGCAAACGCGGGACGGTGCAGCATGTCTCTGCCGCGCCGTGGAAGAAGGGCATGGCCGCCTTGACACCCATAAAGCCATAGCGGATAGCCAGCCAGTCTCCCTTGGCAACCTCGTGTTGCAGCTCGCGAGCCTCCTTCAGCCGTCCGTCCTCAAACAGGTTGCAGATCTGGACACAGGCCCGGGGTGCCAGGTTTGCAAAGCCACTGATGGTACCGTGTCCGCCCACGATGAGGCCCTGGAGGATAAAGTCGGCGCTGCCGCCGGCCACGAAGAAGTCGTCATGCCCGCCGCGGACCTTGGGTGCCTCGGCAACCATGCGGGCGAGCTTGCCCGTGTTGCCACACGTAAGCTTGACGCCAACGACGCGAGGATGGGCAGCGATACGAAGAAGTGTGTCCGAGTCGAGGTCCACACCGTTGGCGGCGGCTGGGAAGTTGTAGATCAGCACCGGGATGGGCGACTGATCGGCCACGTCGTGGAAGTACTTGACGATGGCGTCCTTGGTGATGATGCCGGCATAGTAGCCGGGCGGGAGGATGAGGGCGTGAGTGGCACCAGCATCCTTGGACTCTTGGCAGAGCTCGAGGGTCTCGCGGAGAGACTGGGCGGCACAGCCGGCGATGATGGGGATGGGGAGGTGGCTGTCAGTCTCGTGTCTAACCGTGTCGGCCACGACCTCGATGATGGTTCGCCGCTCACGACGCGACATGTGGACGGCCTCGCCGTTGGAGCCGTGGATGACGAGACCGCCCACGCCGGCGGCGAGGAGGCGAGCGGCTTGGCGTTGGGTGGCGGGGACGTCGATCTCGTCCTGGGCCGTGAAGAAGGCCAGCATGGGGACGTAGACGCCGTTGGGGAGGCGTGAAGGCGGCGTGACGAGGTTCTCCGACGACCCGTTGGGCGGCGTTACGGCGGCCATTGTGCGTGAGCGTGTGCGTGTGGTGTGTGTGGGCGGGTGTCTTCTGTGTGGATGTGGATGTAGATGTAGACGCAGATGTGGGATGTATGTGCGGATGGGTGGACGTGGGCGTGGATGATATGGAGGGTGGAGGTGGAGAGTCAAAGACGAGAGTGAGAGAAGTTGCAGACTCGAGTTTGTGATGACAAGGATTTTAAAGTGGCAGCCGTGGTCACGGTCCTGAAGATTGGGAGTGGCTATGGCCGGTGATCCCGTGGCTAGTGGTGAAGGTGAGTGTGGTGGGGAGGAGCGGTGGGTTCTGGGAACCTTTCCTTGGGCTTGGGAGGCGGGAGATGACGATATTCGAGTATTCCAACGAGGGGCACTCTTCAGAGTAATTGGAAGTTGGGACTGTCATTCTTAAAGACGACCAGAACCTTGCTGGTTCCCCCTTCTTTCCCCCCAGACAGAGGAGATGAACCACCAGCTTAGTTGCACCAAACAAATTGAGGCTCTAATTAGCCCACTTGCAAGAACTCGAGAGCACAGAGCACAGCGTCGGGTAACCACGGGGCGTGCAGGCCTTTTTCCGGGCAACTTGCCAGGGCGTGGGGGTTTCTTGGAACCCTGGCAAAGCAGCCTGGCCCAACAGAAGACTGTGAGACAAGGCACACCCTGGGCGCCTGGGCGCCGATGTGCCATTGGAATTTGGGAGTTGCAAGGGACGCGGATGACCTTTGTGTTAGTCTCACGGCAGCGGCAACCGCCACAAGGTGACACGGGGGCTTGCGTGGCATTCCACCGGCCAGTTGAAACCCTTTGCTCTCTCCCCCTCTGCGCAAACCAACCTCATACAGGTATGTACATGTGCTCTACACTATAACAAGGCAACCGCTGCTGCTAAGCCCCGACGGCGTCAACGTTTCGTTTGGGAGTTGCGACGGCTGGCGACCTCTCAGCCAAGTCGGGCGCAAGCGGCGGTGAAGCTGAGGTTTTAGGCCACTCACTGGGGGAGGGGGGGGGGGGGGGGGGGGAAAAAAAAGTTTTTGGTAGCGGGGGCCCAACAATAACAGGGAAAAAAAGGGGAGGTGGGAAGGCCGGGGGGGGGGGGAGTGGGGGGGTGGGGGGGGGCGGGGGGGGTGGGGGGGGGGCGGGGTGGTGGGGGGGGGGGGGGGGGGGGGGGGGGGGGGGGGGGGGGGGGGGGGGGGGGGGGGGGGGGGGGGGGGGGG